>WNWK01040073.1:0-17144 GCA_009830355.1 Cherax destructor | reverse complement strand
AATCCCAACACCCCCCTACATCCTCACCACACCAACATCTCACACCACCCCACACCTTCATGCCACACCAACATCTCAAAACACCCACCTACATCTTCATGCACCACACCAACATACTAACCACACTTCACTTATGCCCAAACATTCATCACCACACATACATCCATGCCCACCCAACTCTCCCCACCCATCATCCCCAAACCCAACATCTCATACCCCCTACACTCTGCCCACAAACATGCTCACACCACACCCTACACACTTCATGCACCACACCAACATACTCATACACCACACCTACACACTTCATGCACCCACCAACATCTCATCCCCACCCTACACACTTCATGCACCCACCAACATGTCCACCACCTACACACTTCTACCCACACCAACATACTCATGCACCAACCTACACACTTGCACCACACCTACATCTCACACCACACCTACACACTCATGACCACACCAACATACTATACACCACACTACATCCTCATGCACCACACCAACATACTCACACCACACCTACATCTTCATGCACCACCCAACATACTCATCACCACACCTACATCCTATGCACCACACCAACAAACTCATATCCACACCTACATCTATGCCCACTCCAACATACTCATACACCACACCTACATACCTCACCACACAACATACTCACACCACACACACACTTCATGCACCACACCAACATACTCATACACCACACCTACATACCTCATGCACCACACCAACATACTCACACCACACATACATACCTCATGCACCACACCAACATACTCACACCACACATACATACCTCATGCACCACACCAACATACTCATACACCACACCTACATACATCATGCACCACACCAACATGCTCACACCACACATACATACCTCATGCACCACACCAACATACTCATACCCACACCTACATACCTCATGCACCACACCTACACACTTCATGCACCACACCAACATGCTCACACCACACCTACATACCTCATACACCACACCTACATACCTCATACACCACACCTACACACTTCATGCACCACACCAACATACTCATACACCACACATACATACCTCATGCACCACACCAACATGCTCACACCACACCTACACACTTCATGCACCACACCAACATACTCATACACCACACCTACATACTTCATGCACCACACCAACATGCTCACACCACACCTACACACTTCATGCACCACACCAACATACTCATACACCACACCTACATACATCATGCACCACACCAACATGCTCACACCACACCTACACACTTCATGCACCACACCAACATACTCATACACCACACCTACATACATCATGCACCACACCAACATACACTCATACACTACACCGACATCCTTCATGCACCACACCAACATACTCACACCACACCTACACACTTCATGCACCACACCAATATACTCATACACCACACCTACATACATCATGCACCACACCTACATACATCATGCACCACACCAACATACTCATACACCACACATACATACATCATGCACCACACCAACATACACACACCACACCTACATACTTCATGCACCACACCAACATACTCATACACCACACCTACATACATCATGCACCACACCAACATACTCACACCACACCTACATACTTCATGCACCACACCAACATACACTCATACACTACACCGACATCCTTCATGCACACCCACATAGTCATACACCATACCAACACACTCATACACCATACCGACATCCCTCATGCACCACACCAACATTCACTTATACACCATACCAACATACACTCATAGACCACATCTGCGTGGACTCGTGCACCACGCCTACATACATGCATTTGCCACGCCTACATACAATCATTTGCCACGCCTACATACAATCATGCACCACACCTACATGCACTCATGCATCACACCTACATACACTCATGCATCACACCTACATACACTCATGCATAATATCTACATACACTCGTACACCACATTTACATATACTCATGAACATTCTTGTATCACACCTACGTACTCATTCACCACGCTTACATACACTCATACACCACCTGCATGCACTCTCCACACTTACATACACTCATGCATCACATGTACATCCAGTGATCAGGTCTCTACAACAGTAACGTTCATCAGTCGCCCGTCCCAGCGCTTCATCCAGTATCAACGCTTCAAGTTTCCCTCATAATCAACGTCAGTATATCAAAGTAGCTAAGAACTTCAAATGTGTGACTGATACGAGAATGAAAACCTTATTATTTAACTTGATTTTCACGTCCGCTCGATGGGTTTCTGTATTCTGTTCACACTTCAAACGTGTCTGCATTGACTAGCATTACGGTATAACTGGCTAAATTTTGAATATAAACAGTATTCTAAACCAAGCGAATCTAAATAACTTATATCGAGAAATTTGCTTAAAATCTTATGTGAAGTATTATTTATTGATTTCATGGGAACGCTGAATTAGTAGGGGTCATACATTGCCATGGAGATTAGAAAGCATTTAGATTAGTCCAAGGAAAGGGAGGGTAGCTCCTGTCTTTGAATCAAGATCCCTTTATCAGCGTGAAGACACATTCCTTGAAGGGAAATCATATGTGAGAAATCGACGCTTGACTGAGGAGGACGGCTTGTCATCCCACCTACAAGTCTCCTATTTTCCTCCCTACTTTCCAACCAGATAGCCACAACTCAGCTCCCCCAGTGTAGAAACTCTGGACCTGCCCCTTGACCATTACTGAATCATTGGACACAAACTTCGTCAATGGCTACCCTAATTGAGATTGTGTCATTAGACAATCTCTGTTAAACTAATCAGCCATTTGACACATTGTCCCCTTCCCTCCTTGTAGCTGTTCCAGTCAGTAACTATCTACGTACAGCTGTTCCGGTCAGTGGTCACCCTCCGTGCACCGGTTCCAGTCACTAGCCTCCGCCCTTACTACACCCATTAAGCAAACGCCTACCATCCACAGGTGCACGGGTATCACAGGCTCTGACCTAGAGCGGCACTTGACATTCATACAAGAACGCTTCGGGGAGTCGACGTGTTCTGATCAGGCTACACTAAGGGGTCCACGTCAGCTTGTAATGTCTGTCTCCAGCGACGAGATGACCCAAGCAGATGTGGTCGCTCTCAACTACACCATCACACAAGTTAATGTAAGTCTCAGATGACAGTTTTTACTTTATAAGAATTTAGTGCCTGTTCTCTTGGCCCCGTTGCTTTGAGCTCAATTTCAAGCTATTTTCAATACTAAAACCAATCAAAATCATCTCTATTTCTGTAATATATCTTCCATTATATCAAATGAGACCAAGAAACCGGAAATACAACCGTAACATCCCCCCAATGAAAAGCAGGGGTGCCACTAGCACGTTCAGAAACAACACAATAAGTGTCAGGGGCCCAAGACTGTTCAACTGCCTCCCAGCATACATCAGGGGGATTACCAACAAACCCCTGGCTGTCTTCAACCTAAAGTCGGTACCTGACCAGCCAGGCTGTGGTTCGTACGTTGGACTGCGTGCGGCCAGCAGTAACCGCCTGGTTGATCAGGCTCTGATCCAACATGAGGCCTGGTCACAGACCGGGCCGCAGGGGCGTTGACCCCTGGAACTCTCTCCAGGTATACTCCAGGTAAAAACCATACGAAAATACACCGCAAAGTCGGCGTTTTAATCTAAAAAACATGGTTGCATTTTTTTCTAATTATTCACTGCTTGCTGCAGGATTTATTTTATATAGTGTACACTTACCACATAGATGCATTCTCTCATATCTAGGCCCAAATTTAAAGCTTGCAGCTTATCTGAGTGAGCTGAGCTCATGACGTAGATCTACGGCTTGGACCCTCAAAGGGCTAGAATATGCAAGGTTTCGTTGGGTTTACACGGTTGCAACACACACAACTATCTCCGAGGGCAAAACCTATTTAATATTGGGCATCTTACCGCTGTATGACCCTTGTAGATTTAGTGCATAGTTTTGATTATAATTCCTTGAATCGAGCCTGAATGCATCCATTCCCCGAGGCACTGTATGACCCCTATGGGTTTAGTGCTTCCCCATGAATGTAATAAAAATGCCTAAATTAAGAATTAATTATTAACCTTGTAGGTTTCAGATTTCTCAATTTCTTATTTAAAGGTAACCTGTAATCACTAGCATGAGGCTTCCTCCTGGGGCAGTAAGTTTAGTGTCAGTCTTACTAAAGGGTAGAAGGGAAGACCTTAGCTAGAAAGTCCCAATGTCTAGTAAATCTGTTCTATTTGAGCTGGTCCTCTTGGTCCTTTGTTCATTTTTATCAAAAAAAAAAAGATAATGAAAAGGAAATTTGTTAGGGTACTGCAGAGGTAGTAACCAACCTCATAATTGAAAAGCTTTCACAAGTTTCCACAATAATCAAACAAACAAACCAATTTTATTTCATTGCAGATTACATAGGTATCGGTAGTTGCAATGTAAATTGAGTGCAAGGAGAGCCACTGACATGCCATGGCATTAGGGGCAGCTTATTCTAGTCCTTAAAGACTATGTACTTAATATTAGAGAAATTTATTGAGTTTATTCTAGTTAAAAATTATTTTCAAAATTACAATATGATGAAATTTTACTGTTTAAATTATTATATAATGATATTAGATTGTTACAGGTGTTAAGATTCTTGAATGATAATATGGAATTGAGATTATCTTAAGGAAAATAACATTGAGCAGTTTTGACATTAACTTATAATATGAGTAGGGGGTAACATAATAGTAACATATTATTAAAAATTGAGAATATCGTATAGGAAAGTAATACTGAGCATTTTTCAAAGTACATAGTTTATAGTATGATCATTTAGTTTTGGGTGAGTAGGTGGTTTTTGAGTTGAGTCTTA
Organism: Cherax destructor; assembly: GCA_009830355.1. Lineage (NCBI taxonomy): Eukaryota > Metazoa > Arthropoda > Malacostraca > Decapoda > Parastacidae > Cherax > Cherax destructor. Next base: position 12,220 of record WNWK01040073.1, on the reverse strand, counting down.
AATATCATTATTATAAATTATTATTATAATAATAATAATACAGGCACAACACTGGTTTTCCAGCACCCTTAGTTCCTAGACTTTGCTAGTGCATTGATTTTGTTTAACCAACAGAGGTTATATAATAATCAAATACACCTCTGACCCATCATGGTCTGCTGGAAATGTAAATTAAACATTAACATAAATGAAACAGGTTTATTTATTACTGTACTTGCAAAGAATGTTGCAATACTGGAGCTGCAGAGCTAATCACTAGCCATATCTAGGATTAATGTTAGCAAAATATGCTAAGAATCACACCGAATCAAGGGATCGCTACCAACAGCAGCAGTGTAAAAAAAAATGTGAGCACACAATAGATTCAATGCCATCTGTGACTGCCAGGTAAACTATTTTGGTAAAAATGTAGTCTCAATTTTGTCCAGGCTAAAAGAGAGAGGTGCTAGACAATCCATTGCTGGTAAATCAGTGTTGTACTTGTTATAATAATAATAATAATAATAATAATAATGTTGTCATCCTCTTACCATCCAAGTATATTTTTTTTTTACACAAATCAATTTTACAAGTTAAGAACTCTTATCCTACTTCAGTCGACTAACACCCAGGTACCTAATTACTGCTAGATGAAGAGGGGCAGCAGGTGTCTACCTGGTGTAAGGAAACATGCTCAAAGTTTTCACCTGTGCTGGGGATCGAACCACAGGCACTCGGTATGTGAGCTGTGTGCTGCCAGCCAGAACAAGGGCCACCTAATTTATTCATAGAGAAGCACTAAACCCACAGGGGTCAGGCTGTGGTTCGTACGTTGGACTGCGTGCGGCCAGCAGTAACAGCCTGGTTGATCAGGCTCTGGTCCAACATGAGGCCTGGTCACAGACTGGGCCGCGGAGGCGTTGACCCCTGGAATTCTCTCCAGGTAAACTCCAGGTAATACAGTGCCCAAGAAATGGAAGTTAATTAAATACTGAAGTGAAGGATTTTTATCATTTTTCACACCCAAAAATCATTAAACAAAATGCATACCTGTTTAAATTAAATGAAGAAATATCATACTTCATCTTGCAGCAATTGTACAAGGGCTGGGTGCTGCGGCTTTATACAGTTGTGAAGTTACAGACACTTCCTGGTCTGTGCCCGCTCGTCTGCTCTAATGACAATCTTGACATTTGTGATGTTGGTGACCTCTCTCAACCCGTCAATAAATGGAATGAATCAGGTAAACACATTTGGTTTAGTATGGTAACCTTTAATTGCTCCAAATTATGGTCAGTGTTCAGCTTACTACCAGATGTTACATTATGTAAATTCTCCAGTATAAAGCACTTTGTGAAATGGAGCTAGTTATATTTTCTGCAAATAAAAAATTCTAACCTAATACTATAACACAAACTAGAATTTAATTCATGGTCTGTTAGGTTAAGTTTAGTTACAAAAAATAAAACTCCTAATTACCCGAAATATAATTGCCTCTTAAACGACCTACTTAATATTGGGAATTTATATAATAAAATACAGTGGACCCCTGGTTTTCGTGATGCTCCAAACTCAAACAATTATGTAAGAGTATTTTTGTAAGTGCTTGTTACAAAATGACACGATATCTATTAATAATAGATATCTCCAGTGAACCACTAGAAAGGAAAGCCCTTCTAGCATCCAGCCTGTTACTGGGCTTTTGCAACAAAGTCAGTATCCTGGTTCAGTTATCCGACATATTATATAGCTGAAGAGGATTGCAACTGATAGGGTACTAACCAAACAGATATATTTAAAAGGTTTATTATCAAAGTGAGAAAATCTAGGGTAGCAAAGTAAATCAAATATAAAGATATTAATTAAGATATCAATTAGGAGGTTAATTAGGAGGGTAGCTCCTACACTGCTCTCATATACAATAAGTCTGTGCTGAGGGCACATATATATATAAATGACTCAGAAGTACCATCAGGTACAATGTCAGTAATACAGTAATATATACAAATAAGAATAAATGTGTGTATGAGTGTGCTCCCGGTAACTATAAGACTCGACTCAACCAGTGTACGACAGAACAACTTCTCATAAGCTAGCTGTACTAAACTGACAATCAGAACAGCTTGATTGTCCAGTAAAATGACCAATTCGCAGAACAGCACTATAACAGGCAACAGCAACACAGCGTCAGGAACAAGGAGATAGAAAATCGACCCTAACTGGGGACCATCAGTAGATCCTCCAAAACAGTCCCTAAACTCCCTTGCTACTGAAACTAGGTTCAGCATAAACAATCCCAAACTGTGGCGGTGCACAGATGCCTTATCTAAGTAGGTCCAGAGCTATAGCTTGAGACCTGAGTTTTATCAGAGTGTCAATGTGACACACAACCCAGAACAACGTCGAATAATCACTGTCTAGTCTATTCTCTGTGAACAGAGTTACACAGAGTTCTGAGAAGTATGATTCGCCTCACCCACGAATGCATACTCTACCCAACAGAGTCTAATGTCGAGAAAACAAGTAGAAATAGAGTGAGGTGTTGACTCGACGAGGGCAGCAGGCCAGAGAGAGAGAGAAAAGAGGAACAACCACCCAGCTCAGGTGTGTCCAGAGACTGACTCCTCCCAGCAACTAGACGCCGGCAGCGTAACAGTAGTTTGCCAACACCAAGGCAGTACTACACACTCTCAAGCACAATATTACATCCTACCTAATATATATAGCTAAGTTAAATAATAGTCTAATAATAATATAAAGCAAAATATTAACGATTTAGCTATTATCGATAATATCAGCAATATAAAATTATAGAAAATGGAAATATACATTATATACATTGAGGCCCAATTCTGGGGGCGCAATAGTGCTTTTGTAAGTGTATGTTTGGGAGTCTAAAAGGACTAGTCTAATTTACATTATTCCTTATGGGAACAAATTCGTTTGCTAACGGCACTTGAACAGCATTCTGGAACGAATAAATCACGAACACCGGGGGTCCACTGTATACGCTAGTAATAAGCATTTTTCCTGTAGCACATAATAGTATTTTGGTCTCAAATAAGTATTTTTCATGTATCATGGAATAGTATTTTGCTCTAATCTGACCCAAAAATAAACTGAATATTGGCCCAAATTATTATCTTGGGTATCGGTGTTTGAATTCAGTAATGAATTTGAATGATGGTTTAATGATGTTCTTATGGTCTAGGCCTTCTGACTCACTATTTTATCATTTGCATAAGGAAGAAATAACCCCAGCATTTATTCTAGCCCCTGCTTCATTCAAAGGGTATGTCATTTGGGTGTCATTATTATTACATAAGAACATAAAGGGAAGGGGGATAAAAGAGAGTGTAAAAATTACAGGGGAATAAGTTTACTGAGTATACCAGGTAAAGTGTATGGCAGGGTTATTATTGAAAGAATTAGAGGTAAGACAGAGAGTAGGATTGCAGATGAGCAAGGAGGCTTTAGAGTGGGTAGGGGATGTGTAGATCAAGTGTTTACAGTGAAGCATATATGTGAACAGTATTTAGATAAAGGTAGAGAAGTTTTTATTGCATTTATGGATTTAGAAAAGGCATATGATAGAGTGGATAGGGGAGCAATGTGGCAAAAGTTGCAAGTGTATGGAATAGGTAGTAAGTTACTGAAGGCTGTAAAGAGTTTTTATGAGGATAGTGAGGCTCAGGTTAGGGTGTGTAGGAGAGAGGGAGAATACTTCCCGGTAAAAGTAGGTCTTAGACAGGGATGTGTAATGTCACCATGGTTGTTTAATATATTTATAGATGGGGTTGTAAAAGAAGTAAATGCTAGGGTGTTGGGGAGAGGGGTGGGATTAAATTATGGAGAATTAAATGCAAAATGGGAGTTGACACAGTTACTTTTGCTGATGATACTGTGCTTATGGGAGATTCTAAAGAAAAGTTGCAAAGGTTAGTGGACGAGTTTGGGAGAGTGTGTAAAGGTAGAAAGTTAAAAGTGAACATAGATAAGAGTAAGGTGATGAGGGTATCAAACGATTTAAATAAAGAAAAATTGGATATCACATTGGAGAGAGGGATTATGGAAGAAGTAAATGTTTTCAGATATTTGGGAGTTGATGTGTCAGCAGATGGGTTTATGAAGGATGAGGTTAACCATAGAATTGATGAAGGAAAAAAGGTGAGTGGTGCATTGAGGTATCTGTGGAGACAAAAAACGTTATCCATGGAGGCAAAGAAGGGAATGTACGAAAGTATAGTGGTACCAACACTCTTATATGGGTGTGAAGCATGGGTTGCAAATGCTGCAGCGAGGAGGAGGCTGGAGGCAGTGGAGATGTCCTGTCTAAGGGCAATGTGTGGTGTAAATATTATGCAGAAAATTCGGAATGTGGAAATTAGAAGGTGTGGAGTTACTAAAAGTATTTGTCAGAGGGCTGAAGAGGGGTTGTTGAGGTGGTTTGGTCATTTAGAGAGAATGGATCAAAGTAGAATGACTTGGAGAGCGTATAAATCTGTAGGGGAAGGAAGGCGGGGTAGGGGTCGTCCTAGAAAAGGTTGGAGGGAAGGGGTAAAGGAGGTTTTGTGGGCGAGGGCTTGGACTTCCAGCAAGCATGTGTGAGTGTGTTAGATAGGAGTGAATGGAGACGAATGGTTTTGGGACATGACGATCTGTTGGAGTGTGAGCAGGGTAACATTTTGTGAAGGGATTCAGGGAAACCAGTTAATTGATTTAGTTGGACTTGAGTCCTGGAAATGGGAAGTACAATGCCTGCACTTTAAAGGAGGGGTCTGAGATAGTGACAGCTGGGAGGGACTTTTCTCAGCTGTCGTATCTGAGCTCCTCTGCAAAGACAGTGATTATGTATGAGTGTGGTGAAAGTGTTGAATGATGATGAAAGCATTTTCTTTTTGGGGATTTTCTTTCTTTTTGGGTCACCCTGCCTCGGTGGGAGACGGCCGACTTGTTGAAAAAAAAAAAAACATAAGAAAGGAGGAACACTGCAGCAGGCCTGTTGGCCCATACTAGGCAGGTCCTTCACATTCCATCCCACTAACAAGATATTTGTTCAACCCAATCTTAAATGCTACCCAAGAAATAAGCTTTGATAATTCTATTTACTTGTGTGCAATTCCCACTCAAATCCAACCCCTCTCACTCATGAATTTATCCAACCTAAATTATTATTATTGCCTTTTTTTCACATGAAGACCATCTCCCAGTAAGCAGGGTGACTCAAAGAAAACACATTTGTTGTTGTTGGTTGGTTGTTATTGATTGCTGGTTGGTGGTTGTCGGTTGTTTTTGTTGTTTTGCAAAACCCAACCTAATGGCATAGTACTCAGGTGATGTGACCACAAATAAAGATTTGTCTTGGTGAGTCTCATGATGGCACTTCATAATTGAGAGTTCTTTTTTTTTTCTCTCTCTTCTGCCACTGAAGTAGAAAAAAATGTTTAACATGTATGTACATGCATGCATATTATACATATGCATACCCAAATCTTCCAATGATAGCATAAAAATAGAAAATAACATTACTATGTAACCAGACACCCAGAGTTTCTAGGTTGAATTAGCATGTGAAGGGCAAGACCTACTTCTTAATTTTTGTCCTCCCCCCTATTTTTTCTTGTCAGGAAGAGTTGGATGGCGGTGGGCAGTGTTGGGAGACCCATTAGTGTGGGTTTGGGCAGTACGGCTTGGACCTGGCCCTCCTACCCCGTGAGGCTCATGCTGTCACACAGTTCCTCAACTCTGACAAAGTAAGCTGTTTGCTATACCAGGAATGCCTTCCACTTACTGTTAGTACAGTGGTACCTCAATATTCGAGCTTAATCCATTCCAGGCGGCTGTTTGAATAGCAAGTTGTACAAATATTGAATAAATCTTTCCCATAAGAAGTAATGTAAATTGGATTAATACGTTCCAGACACCAAAAAATTACCAATTATAAAACATTTTAAGTAAAAATATTGCTTATTTAAACCTGTATAACATTTGCATCTTAAAATCGTATATAAATACATGAAATAAATTAAAATTTAAGTGCATTTTACCTTACTGAAGAGTGCTGAGCGCTGTATGACCCATGTGGTTTAGCTCTTCTATTTGATTATAATAATAATAATGAAGAGTGCTGATGACCTAAGAGGAAGGTGGAGATGTTATTGTTTGGAATAAATAAGGGTGTCACCTTCCATAAAACATCAGGTAACTGCCTGTCTGGTGTTTTTTCTCTTTCCTGTCTCTGTGTAGTAGCACTTGAAGATGATGGGGATTCACTACCATTTGATTTTTGTCTTTGCTAAAGAAGCTGTCCAGTGTTGTCTGCTTTTGACAACTGTTCAAAATTTTTCTAAAGTGGTCAACAACATTATCATTGAACAGCTTGATGCTCCTATTCACAACAGTAATGTTAAGATGCCATTTTCCACCAGGCTCTGTTTTTTAAGCCCAGAGTTCCTTAATTTCTGCAGTGGAAGTGTTGCCCTTACTGCTTCCCTCCTCTGAAGAAGAAATTTCCTCAACCACTTCTTTTTGCTGCTCCTTGTGCAGGTCTTGAAGTTCTTCTGTGGTGAGCTCATTCTTGTGATCCTCCACCAACTCCTCTACATCCTCATCGTCCATTTCCAAACCAATGGACTGGCCCAGAGAAACGATATCTTTCATTACAGGCTCTGCCTCAGCCTTCAAAATCTGACATACAGTCTGACCACAATTTCTTCCAGGCAGAGTTCATTGTCCTGGAAGAAACTTCTCCCCAGGTTTTGTCTATTATCCTTAAACATCAGAGGATATTAAAATGGTTTTTCCAAAATTCCCTAAGGGTAAGCTCTGTTTCAGAGGTCACTTCAATGCACCTTTTAAACTGCTTTTATGTAAAGTTTCTTAAAATTGAAAATTACCTGCTGGTCCATGGGTTGGATAAGACAAGTGGTGTTAGGGGGCAAGAACTTCACTTTAATGAAGCTGTTTTCATCCATCAAATTTTCCTCCAAGCCTGGAAGGATGAACAGGAGCATTGTCCATTACCAGAAGTGCCCTTAATGGTAGGGTTTTTTTTCCCTGCAAGGTACTGGTTCACTTCATGTATCCACTCAGTGAAGAACTGCCTTGTTACCCAAGCTTTACTATTAGCCCTCCACATTATACTTGAATTTACTTTTTATCACATTGTTTTTCTAAAACACACTTGGATTTTCCGAGTGGTAGACAAGCAATGGTTTAATTTTGCATCCCCCATTAGAATTACCACACAACAAGAGTGTTAGCCTGTCTTTCATGGGCTTGTGTCCTGGTAATAATTTTTCTTCTGTGATGTAGGTTCTCTTAGGCATTCTTTTCCAAAAGAGGCCAGTTTCATTACAATTAATAACTTTAGGAATAAATCCCTCAATCTCTACATGGGTTTTAAATTCCATAAGGTTTTCAGCCTTCATCTGTTAGCACTGGCAGCCTCCCCATGCCGTATTACACAGTGAATTCCACTCCTTTTTCTAAACCTATTTGTCTTAATTTCATCATACTCGGCACTGCTTCTCAGGGTCTCACCTAAGATCACTATTCACTGGACCCCCAACTATCGGCCGGTCTGAGTATCGGCCAACTCGAGTTTCGGTTGCTTTTTTCGGCCCAATTTTTCCCCGACTATCGGCCGTTTCCCAGAGTTTCGGCCTGCGTACCAGACCTGTCCGCCTTCCCGTGCTTGCGCCCCTCCCCGTGCAGGCATCGTGAGCCAGTCTAGCTTTGTTTACCATTGAGTGAACATTACCCAGCAATACACACACTACACGCACGCTCATTCAAAAATTTCACAATAATTTTATTGTGTTTATTGATTGTCACTGTGGAAATAAGTCACCATGGGTCCAAAGAAGCTTCCTAGTGGCACCCCTATGGTAAAGAAAGTGAGGAACACCATCGAACTGAAGAAGGTGCAGGAATAAGGTGGAATAAGATGCAGGAATTTGTTGAAAAATACCACCCTGAGCAAGCTGAAATAAGCCATCTCTGCAACAAGTTCAGTGACAGAGCCATATTGCACTTCAGGAACATGTTAGAGGCGCCAGAAACAGAGGACTGTGGACAGTTATTTTGTGAGACAGAGTCCAGTGACTCAAGCTGGTCCTAGTGGCATTAAAAGACCAAGAAGGGAAGTAACCCCAGATAGGGCTTTGATACCTGAAGTCCTTATGGAGGGGGATTTCCCTTCTAAACACTAAGCCCTCCCTCACTCCTCCTACCTATCTTCCAGATGCAAGCAAGTCTTTTCAATAAAGGTAAGTAAATGTTATTTTAAATGTAAATTTGTAAATTTAATGTGTTGTTATTATGTGTTGTTATGTGTTTTGTGTATGTAAAACTATAGTTTAGTTATTCTTTAAAAAATTAATTTTTTGTGAATATTTTTGGGTGTCTGGAATGGATTAATTGTATTTACGTTATTTTTTATGGGAAATAATGGTTCAACTTTCGGCCAGTTCGAGTTAAGGCCTAGCTCCTGGAACGGATTACAGCCGATACTCGGGGGTCCACTGTATAACTGCTTTGCTTTTTTCACAAATTATTTTCAGAAACACTATCACTGGCCAGTTGTTTCTCGTGAATCCACACTAACAAAAGTTTTCCATTTCTTCAATTATCTGTGACCTTTTCACATCAAAAATTTTCACTTTCAGCCCCTTTTATTGCCTCTATTTTTCAATATGGACGATATGGTGGATTTCGCTATAACATATTGAGTGGCCAGGTCCAACACAAGTGTTCCACTTTCCAGTGAGTTCTTTTTTCACTTTAATTGTTAGTTCTCACTTCTTTCCTTTTAGGCTTGTTTGGATCACTACTATTTTTTGGGGGGGCATAATTACTTATTTTCAATGAAAATATTTAAAAAACACCTCAGAAGAACAATAAAATACCAAAAAGGTTCACGGGACTTGTATGAAAGATGCTTAACCCTTTGGGGTAGACAGTCCTTCTCGGAAACACGTTCTCAGGGTCGAATTTTTTTTGAAATAAGCAAAAAAAAAAAATTATTATATAATAATCTTTTTCCGACCATAACGACACCAAAAGTATGAAATTTGAATGAAAACTTACGGAATTATGCTCTCGCGAAGTTAGCGGTTTCAAAGATGTTTACGCATCGGTGATTTCGCCCACTTTGAGCCCTATTTTTGGCCAATTCCATTGTTCCAGTCCACTAAAATCATAGCTATTTCGCTAGACCTCCATTTCTTCTATTAAGTGAGTACAAGAAACTGCTTATTTACCAATTTGAACTATCCAAAATAGTGGTCAGAAAAAGGCAATTTGGCCAATTTCACACAAATTTCAAACGATGCCAATTTCAAAATAGGGTCCAGAATAAACAAGGCAGACATTCCTGGCACTAAAATAACATCTCTGTTCATTAGTCACGTCTCCAGGCCCCTCTTACATTACTTTTGCTTTCCATTTTGAATTTTTATTCTCGCAAAAAATAGAAGATTTACTGTTATGTATACAACTGCATCATTGTAAAAATGGTATAAATAATATTAGCACACTTATGCAAGAATATTAGACTCTCCAGTTGATGTGTATTGGACACATGGTGTGATTTGTTTACTCTTGAACATCAGCTAAAATCGAACATTTTCGCAACTTTGAGCTCAATTTAAATGTACTTATCATTGTCAAACCAATCAAAATCATCTTTATTTCTGTAATATATCTTCCATTCTATCAATTATTATTATTATTATAATCAAATAGAAGCGCTAAACCACATTCTATCAATTGAGACCAATAAAACGAGGATACATCAATAAATACAATACGAAAATACTGTAAAGTCGCTGTTTTAAAAAAAAAAAAACGGTCAGTTTTTTTTTTCTCATTATGCAGTGTGCTGCAGGATTTTTTTTTATACTGCGCACACTGACCACAGAGACCCATTCTTTCATATGTAGGCCTACCAGCCGTTTCCCGCTTAATTTGAGGCCGCTAGAATTTACGCGTACTAGTACGGCACCGACCCCTGCTCGTAAAATGTACTAGTACGGCACCGACCCCGAAAGGGTTAATGAGCCAAAGCTGATGAGACTGAGCACGTGATGCTTTGTTTTCATTGGACTTTGTCCAGATGGACCATTTTGTTTAGGCCAAATATCAGGGCAATGTTCGAATACCCAGTAAAATTTTCTCAAAAAGGTTGGACAAATATAGAATTGTACGAATACAGTCTCTCCTCACTTAACGACGTACTTGTTTAATGACCGCTCGGACTTAAGACCAGCTCTTTGACCAGTATGCATACCTATGTATATTAGAGCTGATTTCCCCTGGTCTGTTTATTACAATACAGCCTATCCTCAACAACGGAGTTCCATCCATAAGACCACGTCAGTAAACGAATTCGTCGCTAAGTGAGGAGCATACAGTGGACCCCCGGTGATCGGCCGTTCCTGATATTGGCCAACTCTGTGATAGGCCGGTTTTTTGGCTTCCGGTGATCTGCCGTATGGGACGTGTCCGTCTGCCGGCTAGGACCGCTTGCGCTTCAGTTTGCCTGTGTCTCTCGGTGCGAGAGGAAGCTTCTGCTCATTCGTCCAAGCATTTCACTTGTTTTTCGTGGTTTTTTGTCAGTGCAACTGCGAAATAAGTAGCCATGGCTCCCAAGAAAGTTCCTATGGTAAAGAAAGTGAGAAACACCATGGAATTTAAGTAAGAACTGATTGAAAAATATGAGTGGTATACGGGTGCTGGACCTTGCCAGGATGTATGGGAAAAACAAATCAACTATTACATCCATCCTGGCAAACAAAAACAAATCAAGGATGCTGATGTTGCCAAAGGAGTAACTTTTCTAATGAAACAAAGGTCACCAATAATAGAAAATATGGAATAGTTAGTTATTGTGGATTAAGGAAAAAGAAATAGTGGGAGAGTGTTGTGCAAGGCAGTTGTATGAGGATCTTGAAGAAAACTTGTGGGACAAGTGCTGCTGGTAGTGAATTTAGGGCCAGCAAAGGCTGGTTTGAAAGATTTAAGAAGTGTAGTGGCATACACAGTGTTGTAAGGCATGGTGAGGCTGACAAATGTGCGGCTGAAACATTTGTTTAGGAATTCAAAAGGCTGAAAAATTTGAACCCCAACAAGTGTTTGTGACGAAACAGGGCTGTTTTAGAAGAAAATGCCAAACAGGACCTACATCACTCAGGAGGAAAAGGCACTGCCATGACACAAGCCTATGAAAGACAGACTAACTCTCTTGTTGTGTAGTAATGCTAGTGGGGATTTCAAAGTGAAGCCTTTACTTGTGTATCACTGAAAATCCCAGTGTGTTCAAGAAAAACAATGTCATCAAGAATAGATTGTGTGTGATGTGGAAAGCTAATAATAAGACATGGGTCACAATGCAAATTTTCAGAGTGGGTTAATGATGTGTTTGGCCCAAGTGTGAAAAAATACCTCCTGGAAAAGAAATTGCCACTCAAGTGCCTCCTGGTACTGGACAATGCTCCTGCACATCCTCCAGACTTGGAAGACCAAGTGTTTAGGGACTTCAGTTTTATAAAAGTGAAGTTCTTGCCTCCTAACACCACTCCTCTCCTCCAGCCCATGGACCAGCAGGTCATTTCTAACTAAAAAAAAAAAAACTGCACAAAAGCAGTGTTTCAAAAGTGCTTTGAAGTGACCTTGGACACTCGGTGACCCTAGGAGTTCTTGAGGAATCACTTCACTTTCCTCCATTGCATAGGCCTTATAGGTAAGGCTTGGGAGAGAGTGACTTCCAGGATTTTGAATTCTGCTTGGAGAAAATTGTGGCCAGGTTGTGTCCAAGCGAGGGATTTTAAAGGGTTTGAGGCTGACCCTGACCCTGTCGACCCTCTGCCTGTTGTGGACTATTGTGGCATTGGGAAGTCCCTGGGGTTGGAGGCGAGTGGCAAGGATGTGGAAAAGTTGGTGGACGACCACAGGAAAGAGCTAACCACTGAAGAGCTGGAAGAGCTTAATCTGCAACAGCATCAGACCACAGTTGAACTTTCTTCAGAAAAAGAGGAGGAAGAGGGAGTGAAGGAGGTGCCTTCTTCATTGATTAAGGACATGTGTTCAAAGTGGAATGAGTTGCAAAATTTTGTTGAAAAATATCACTGACCAAGCTGAAACAAGCCATATCGGCAACATGTTTAGTGACAAAACCTTGTTCCACTTCAGGGAAAACAGAGCACTCTGGACAGATATGTTGTGCGACAGGGGTCCAGTG
>WNWK01040072.1:0-17145 GCA_009830355.1 Cherax destructor | reverse complement strand
CTTCAAAAAAGGTCACTCTGCTGCTGATCTGGTGGTAAACTTTGTGGTATTATACGGGAAAATTTGCTTGTTTTAACCGAGTATGGCACAAGGGACTCGGCAAAAACTGCAAACACTAGGATTTGTCGGCTCTGCACTATGCCTCCTCAGTGATTACCTTTAAGGTAAATCTCTAAAGATTGGTTCTAAAGTGAGAGAGCCAACAAGACACACTATTAGTGTAAGTGTTCCACTGAGGAAGGTACTTGGGCAAATTGTTATGAAATGTCTACTTCAATGACCTTCATTTCATCCCAGAATTCCATGCATATACAGACGACTGTACTCTGACATTTACTTGTCCAGGCGAGGAAATGCCAGCTGCTCTAAGTTGCATCAATTACTAGCTTACAGCTATATCAGCCTCGGGAAAACGATGGTAGGTCACATTTGCTCCTGAGAAAACACAAATGATGATGGTCTCTAGGCATCATGATAGTAATGCTGAAGCAGTGGTAAGAAGGAACAAGAGAGTGTTGGTACGCGGGAATGACGTTAATATCCTTGACTCCAAACTGACAATGAAGACCCACATTGTAAATATTGCCAAACGGTCAAGAAGCTTACAGCACTAGACGAATATCGCATCTGCTCGACAGTAGAGGTTCAAGATTCTGTACAAGGCAGAATTATGCTCTCACCCAAGCATGTCACTTTCTGGATTGTCTGCCCCCATCTCATCTGCAGCTTGACTGAATAGAGAACAGAGCAAGATGACTCATCTCTCGCCTGGACAAAGCCTAGACACATACCATTTCGGAAGAACCTTGAACACCACAGGAATGTGTGTGGTCTTCCGGTTATGTGCAAGGCCTATATTGCCAAAGTACCATACTTGGCTCCATTCCGAGGACAGCGAGAAATACGTTTCCACACAAGATGGGCAGAAAAGCAGTATCTACACTCTGAAAAATTATCCATAACATCACTTCCTCTGAAATAATTTATTCATAGGATTACTTGAATCTGGAACGGCACAACAACATCGGGACAATAATGTCATTTTACCAAATGAAATCGCTTGCTCACAGATGGTTCCAACTTCATCCTGTTCTCACTTTGTATGTCTCGTAACAATAAAAAGGCTTTAAAACGACTTGACGTAGGTAACAGGTCTTACCTTGTAAATAAAATTAGAACCCTAACCTAACCTTGTAAAACGCTACTTTAAAGAAAGTGAGAGGAGAGAGAGAGAGAGAGAGAGAGAGAGAGAGAGAGAGAGAGAGAGAGAGAGAGAGGGGAGGGAGGGAGGGAGGGGTTGGGGGGAGTTTTTTGGTTTTTTAACCAGGGGTTTTGGTAATTTGGGGGAGGAAGAAAGATAGGTAAAGATGGAATGGGGAAAAAAGGGGAAGTGGGGGTGAGGAGAGTGTGTAATAAAGGTAAGAGACCCAACCATTTTGGTAAATTTTTTAATAAAGGCGTGAGTGTGTGTTTTTGTTATTCATGATATTCATATGATGGGGCACACTTCTATACAAGTTGCATTCATGCATGATGGTGAAGGGCAGTAGCTACAGTTTTTTTTTTAGCACAGGAGGCAAGTTTTTCGGGTTTAGTGAAAGGGGAGTTTGCTGGAGCTCCCAGGACGGCTAACATGGTTTTTGAGGCGGTGTTGCCATAGCAGGTTTTCAGATGTTAGTTTTTAAATTAAGCTATCAGTAACTGTTTATTCAGGTATTCACAAATACAGTTACATAGATTAACATGCACAGCAGCATATGGTACAGAATCTAGGATAAAAACCAAAAAAAAACAACGTGACTTTTTTCCCATTGGGGTCCTTTATTTTTTCCCATTTATCCACAGTAAGAGATTTTAAGGAAAAAATGGATATCAGGTGATATCCATTCTTCTAAATCGGGGAAGGTCGCCCCAGAATCTTTGGTCTTAGGAAGTTGGCCTTGTGAATGAATGTTGGAGTGACTTTTTTGCGCATCGTATGGAGGGGGAGGGTAAATTTTAGGGAATGGGGGTTTTTCCCGGGTATAGAGTTACTGCATGGCATATAATTTTCGCTTTTTCAGGTTGTCCAGCCTAATTTAGCTTGATCTCCTGCGGGAGGGGCAGATCTTCCATTCTGACCATCACATGAAGGGGGGGTTAATATATAAACGGAAGTGGAATTAACTAATTGGAAGCCCCTTTTCATCATAGTTGTGGAAAAATTTTTAATCTATTTCCTTCACAGTTCCCTTTTAAAAATAACACTGTACCATAAATTGTATTTTTCCCCGTTCTTATATTATTGGGGAGTAATAAAAGGGGTCCTAATAATGTATATGAGTGCATTTTCTGTGAATTATTTCCCTGTATATATAGTAAAGATTTGTTTTTAAATTTAGAGTAGCCATAAAATTTGTAGAATTTGTATGGACGGGAAATTTTAGGTGGTGGAAAGAGGTTTTTTTGGGGAGGTGAAGGAGGATGTTGAATCCTCTCCGCCCCCAGCATGACATTGTAGCAATTTGTAGGGACTGGAATTTAGGTGGTGGAAAGAGGTTTTTGGGGAGGTGAAGGAGGGGGTTGAACCCTTGCTCCCAGCATGACATTGTCATGATGGAGGTAGAGGCAGTGATGATTTTTTGTCAGTGGTTTGTGGAGTCATGTGGTGGTGGTTGTTGTGAGGGAAATTTTGACGTCATTAGTGATACTGGTGTTCAGTGGTGGGGGTGTTAGTGGTTGTTTATTGGGAGTGGTGGTGGTCGTCTTGGTATTATGGGTGGGTGGGGTGGTTGCTGGGAGGATGGGGGTGATTGGAGTGGGGGGGGGAAGGGATGGAGATAATGTTGTATATGAGGATGGGGAATGTCGTAGTGGTGGCCGTTATGATTGGATAGTGGTTACAGTGGTGGAGGTTATGGTGGTTGATGGCGTGCTGGTAGGGGTCCCAAAGGAGTTTGACTTCGTAACATTGTTGATAAATATTTTGACGTATTTGAAAAGGGGATTTATCTTCCACACCTCGAATACAAAAAATTCCAACTTTTGCAAAGTTCCGAATGAGAATCAATACACGGAGAAACAATGGCGAAGTTGGTGAAGGAGTTTTGGGGTGTAAACAAAAATGGGAAGAGGCAACGTGGATGGGGGTGACTGGGTGTTTGATTTTACCAGCATGGGCATGGGTGTCGTGAGCGGGGTTGGCGCCAGCCTTCGTCGGGTGTGGGCGTCTCTCTCTCGCCTGAGTATCAGTGACAAATTTTCCCCCGCTCTCTGGGACGCTTGTCCTCATCTATTTGCCCGCCGGGACTTACAGGAGGGGGACCCGTTCATCGGCTTACTTTTTGCCGCTCCATTTTTTTTGCCTGGGGAAAAATTTTTTAACGGTTTTTGGTGGGAAACCGGTTGCTGTACTCAGGTGGGGGGTGGGGTCCGCTTTGCTGGGGCTTAAGGGGGGCCACGGACCAATCGGAAACTTTCAAGTTTTATCTATTTACAAAGGAACTTTTGTTCCTTTCTTTTATCGCCCAGCCTTGGGGAACAAATCTTTCCCCGTGCCATCGAGAGGTCGGGCTCGATACGGGTTAGGCTGTCAGTGGCCCAATAAAACCCCAACGAAGAAGAAGAAGTTGGGGGTGTATGCGTACGTTCAAAAGTAAGTTTTTTCGCAGGTGACTGTGTACGTGGATGCGTGCAAACATATATAGATATGTGCATGTGTACGGGGTGCGTGCGTGCCCTCGATCGTGAAGGCTAGTGTGGAGACATGGTCAAATCCTCCCATGCTTGCCAAGATACATCACAAAAACTTTAAAAATTATTAAGAGTTCTCGAGTAAAACGAAAATTTTGTAGAAGCTAACGAAAATGTTGTTGATAATCTTCCGAAAAATGGGAGTCTCCTCGTTAAACTTAACACCATAAAACAGCGGATTTATATTTTCCCTCCAGTTTACGTTTGTGATTCACATTCTATATAAAATTCGGGAAAATCTTGAAAAAGAAATTTTTTTATTTGATTTTTAAAAAGATCCTTTTTTTATAATATTGGTTTAAAAATATGAATTTAGCAAAACAGCCCAAAACTTTATATTCCCTATTAAGAAAAAAACATATATTAAACTTTGAATCTGATCAGAAAAAAACATTTTTTAGTTACTGCAGAGGAAAAAATTTTTTTTTTAATGAAACTGGAAAATAGAAATTTAACAGGTCGGAATATGACTAGCTGTTTTTTAAAGGGGAAAAAAGGCACAATACCGTGACTGGAAAATAAACAAAACCGCACGTGGGGAGAAACGTATGACGACTTTTTCGGTCATCAAAAGTTTCCCCCAACCGAGATATTTGCATAAGCTGTATTATAATAAAGCCCACCAAAGGCTAATATTCAAACCCGGGACGAAAAGTCATTCTCCGGGGAAGTGTTTTGTTTTTCCCCAAATTTAGAATTTTCACCTAAAAAAAAAATAAATTTTTTTGGAATACCCGTTTATAGAATGCATCTTCAATAATTTTTTGAAACAATCAGAAGAAGATTCATAAGTATTGAATAAAAAATGAACATCACTTTTTTTTTCTTCATTAAAATTAACAAACTGAGACTTATGACCCCCATCGGGAACGCAAACCCTTTTGTGCTAAGCAAACGTAAGAACATAAGAAAAAAGGGAACACTGCAGCAGGCCTACTGGCCCGCGAGGCAGGTCCAATTCAACACTACACTGGGTGAAAAAAAATTTGGAAGCCGATTAGTTGAGTCATACTCCAGTTATCCCACGGATTACAAATCCCATGCAGAAATATAGTTTTCCTACATCAGTGGTCAGTCGTCACGAGAGGTCACAGGTCCTGAGCGTTTTGGGGATTAGTGTGGAGGGTTACAAAGCCATGGCTTGCTTCTGCAGTGTTTTAAAATCGGGAGGTTGGAGTGTTGAAGGATGAGGCCCCCCGTTTCCCCAGGTGGAAATTGGGAGGATGAAGGTTCCCCTCGATGGGTTATGGAGGGGGAGGGTGAGGTGGTTGAAGTGGTTGAGGGGAATAAGGCTCCCCAGCAGTGAAGTGCAGTCTGTCACCGCTGCGGGGAGACTGAAGGGGAGGAGGAAAAAAAGGGGGCTACCAGGAGTGAGGTGCAGTCCAGCCCCCGCCCAAGTGGCGAGAAAGGCAGGAACATCAAAAAAAGGAAAGTTAAGAGAGAAGATTTGAAGGAGAAAATAGCTTCTCTGTTCTTCGGGATGAGTGTACTCCAGTCGCCAGTGAAGGAAAAGGTATTTACTTCCCCTGCTAATAGAGGAAGCAAATTTTGGGGTTTTGGGACTCAAAAAGATATAGGGCCCGTGCTTTTTAATAGGAATAAGAAGGTGAGAGAGAGGGGTGCCCCTGGAGCTGGTGTTGGGACATAGTCAACAGGTTGGGTAATATCATGTCAGGTAAAAGGGAACAAGCCCATTATCTGTCTCAGTGCTGGTGGAAATTATATTGGGAAGGGTAGGAGAGAAGAGCTGCTAGATAAGTACAGGTCAGCTATAGAGCTAATTTTAAATTTAATTAAGGGGTCCTAATCATATGTAGCATCTTGCCTAGAAGGGAGTGGGAAACGAATGGTTTCAGGGCAATTGGTGTAAATTGTTCTTTGACAGATACTGCAAGGAACTTTCAATCCCCTTAATTGGGCAACTGGGGCAACTTTTTTGGCAAACATGATATGTATGCAAAAGGGGTGGGGACATTTTCTGGTAAAGGGGTGGAAGAAAAATTTTCCAACTCGATCGAGAGGGCCGTTGCTGACATGTCTAGGGGTTTTAAACTGATAGAAGATAGAGGTAAGGGTGTGTGTGGGAAACTTTTCAGTTTGCAACACTAGGGGGTGAAAAAAAAGTAAATGTATGAATTCATCATAAAGTTTTAAATGGGCATTGGGTCAGGTCACCAAAAAAAAAGGGGGACAGCAGAGGGGAAAAAAGGTTTACTATACTAATAGCAGGAGTGTAAGAAATAAGATAGATGAGCTAAGATTTAAATTTTAAGTGCAGGGAAAAATAGACATTATTTTAAACAGAGACCGGGTCAATCTGAAAGATAATGAGAGTTGCCTTCTTTAATGTCACATACAAGACTATAAATTATTTCACACTGATAGAGTCAAAATGAAGGGTGGTGGAAAAAAGGATGTATGTCAGAGACAATTTAAATTGTTGTCTTAGACAAGATATAAAAAATTTGAAGGTCAGCCACTGAATCTGTTTGGTTACAGCTTTCGAGGACCATGAAAAAATTATCTTGGGTGTGCTTTACAGGCCCCCCCAAAACCTAATAGGGGGAGACGTGCTTTTATGGAACGAAAATTTTAAGGGATCTACATACAAAAATGTTGTGCTAATGGGAGATTTCAACTTTTAAAACAAATTGACTGGGGCAATTTGACAGGAAATTTAGGGGTCAAGTGACTTTCTTGATACGATTCTGGATTGTTTTTTAAACAGGTGACAGAGCCAACTAGAGGGGGAAAAAACCCCGCCCACTTGGTTCTTTCCATCAGGGAATCGTTTAAATTTAAAAATCTTGAGGTTAATGATGGTCTTGGGGAAAAATTATCACAAATCACCCCCAGTTTTAATATATCATGGAATTACCCTAATAATGACAATCAAGTTTGGGCCCTTTACTTACGCCTGGTTTATTTCATAGGGAAAGAAAAAAATTTCCTTTGGGGGGTTTAACTAAATGCCAGGGCAATGGGGGAGGTAGGTTGGGGTGGTTGTTTATGACGTTTTCCCGAGCATGTTCTAGCTGCTTAGACAACTTATGTTCCAAATAGGGAAATCAGACAAACAAAAATTATCCTAAATGGATGAACAATAGATTATTAAAAATCTCATTGGTCAAAAAAGAGGCATATATAGGCGAATCAAAAGAGGGGGAGGGGCAATTAAGAAATAATATATTCAGTTAAAAGAGAGAAATAAAAAAAGGGGAAAAAGAAAAGCAAAAAGAGTTTTATAAGGTTAAAGTTTCAAGAGAACCCAAGACTAACCCAATATGACTTTTTAGTTATACAGAATGTATTAATATTGGTAGAATTATCGACAATATGTTAAGTAAAAGGACACAAAAGCAACTAATGTGACATTTTATTGTGGAACGTTTAAATTTTTCCAGGAGCTTTGTCAAGCCGTTACAAACAATACATGGACACACAGGGATATATAGGTTCAGAGGGGGTGTAATATATGGTGGTAGAAGTAGTAGTGTAAAAGTTGTAGTAGTAGTAGTAAACAATAAGGTAGAACAATAAAGGGGGCCATGAGTAAACGGTGATAAAAGATACTTTTTTTTTTTTTATATGCGTACAAATTTTGTAATTTATATTGCAAGCGAAGAGCCGAACTTAGCATTTTACAAGCTTAATTTGTTAATGAAGGTGAATTTTACGGGCTCTTTTTTCTTGAGACGTAACTGGTTACTACCATCTTATTCGCAGTTACCCCATTTAAGTTTTTTTTTTTACATTATGAAATCTGTTATTCTTCCAGAACTATTAACGAGCATGCTGCATCCAACTTCAAGTCATTTTACTAAGACCTCTTATCTACCACATCATGTTTTAGAATCAAAGGCTTTTATTAGGTACCCTTTGAAAGAAACCCTTTAAGTGGGTGTCCCATCACTTTAAACTTTGAATGCTGTTGTTTGGTAACAAGGGCAAGAAGTTTGGGAACATTTAGCATATGCAGGTATACTATGACCAAGGTTGAACGACCACTCAGCATCTACGAATGACTCCATTGTTCCAATACCCTGCGCCTGAATCAAAAGATCCAAAAAAGATTTCTTAATTTGGGAATGGTGTATAGTAAAATTTTTTGTAGATATCTGTACATCTGTTAATTTTATGTATAAGATATGAGAACGTTTTTCGTTAAATTACGTTAAATATATCTGAGTCTACCTCTCCTGACTGGCTTCATTTTAATAACACATGTATCTTCCCTTTCGGGATAACCCATTAGGTTTAATTTGTGAATGTTGAATTAATATAAAAATATGAGTAGCTTGAAGCCGTTAAAAAACTGAAAACTTTTTAGTTGCAAATTTGATTTTTTAAAAAAATTGTTTAAACAAATGGAAAAAGGGATTGGCCCTTTACGGGAGCATTTCTCTGAGAGGCTTCAAACTTCCAGTGTTGATGAAATTTATTAAAAGAAAACTTTGCTTTCATTTTTGAATTACGAAAATTTCAAACTGCCATTTTTATTAACTAAACTGCCCTCCAGGAATAACTAGAGAATCTGTCTTCTTCCGAGGGAAACACTTTGTTTTTGTGAAAGTAATTTTGTTTTGAATTTGGTCTTGTATCTCCCAAATTTGTTATTTTATAGAATACTTTCATCAAAAAGATTTTTTTTTAAAATTACAAACTAAAATTTTTCCCCTTTTTAGGGGATTGCAGAAAATTTTTTAATAAAAAGAACAGCAAGAAGAAATTTGAGATATATTGAAACTGGGTTTTGGGGCTATAATTTACGGGCTCAGTGACCCCTTTAAATATTCCCCAAAGTTTGTCAGAGCCGGTACATTGTAAGCCTCAGTGTTCTCATCACTACTAACTTCCTTCAAGGCGTTTACTTTTATATAAACACTTAAAAATGCCTTTTCATGGTTTCTTTTTTAACCCTTTTGTCAACATACGGAGATGAAGGTTCGTAGAACAGTTGGAAAAGTGCCCTGTCCCCAGTTACTGAAGTTGGTTACTGTATGATAATTTTTAAAAAGCCCCTTTTGATCGGGTTCAAAATTTCAACATTTGAGTATCCTATGAAGAAGGTTGATTTATTAATAGGGGTGTAGATGCCATTTTTCCTTTTTAATCTCAAAATTGAAAGGATATTTACCCATTGCATTATTTTTCCTTGGTGTGGTGAGGTGCTCTTGATGAAGGAATTTTTTATCCCCTTTTCCTTTCATCGAATTTATATACCCCCCATTGCACAGGCCTTGGCTGTACTCCCCCTTGAAAAAAAAACAGTTCGGGGTATGATTCAACCTTCAAATCGCTGATTCATCTTATGAAATGGATGAAGCTTTTTTGGTGGTTTGGGCAGTGTAGATGCAAATTTGGTTGATTCCATACAAAACGTAGAAACCTTCGTCTGTTTTTTTAAACTTTTAGTGAGGGTTATTTTTTTAAAGAAATTTTTCCCCTTGTTTTTAGATTGGGATTGATTGGGAGGGTTTCCAATTTTTCCTTTTTTATGGAAGAAATTTTTCATGCAAAATTTTTTATGATTTATCAGATTGTAAAATTTCCCTTTCCCCATGCAATGCTGATAACTTCAATGCAAATTTTGAGTGGCTTTGAACTGAATGCTCTGGTATTTAAGGATTTTGTGTCTAAATTAATTTTTTAGATAACAAGAGAATGCCCTTGACTTCTTATAAGCTGTTTTTTAGGGAAGATTTGATATGTTTTGGGTTGTGTATTTCCTAATTTGTTTACTTTTTTTCTTTTTTTTTTTTTTGAAGAAATTGGGCATTAACTTCCGGATATCTTATGAGTGCCTTTTTTTGTTTTTAAAAATTCAACGAATATTTAAGTGCAATAGAAATATACGCCGCACTCTGCACTGATTTAGTGTATTGACGTACTGGGGGGGAGGGGGGGGTTTTGAAAACTCGATCGACATTGACATAAATAATCTTGCTAGATCATTATTAATATGTTAAGATATACCATTCGTTAGATGGCCCCAACCCGGCAACTAACACCCCTTTACCATTTATAGCTCAGGGGAAAAAAAGCAATGAGTACAAGAGGACGTGTTCATTCACCTCGCCCCCGTCCCAGAATTCGAACCAGGTTCTGGCTATTGTATTCTAGCAGCCTGACCACTGAGTTATTGGCCGCTCTTTTTGGGCGATTTATTCTGCTTTTCTCCTATTAAATTCTCCGGGAAATGTTTCCCCGAGTCATTTCATGCAAGTTTTTTCCATTCCCCTCTCCAATTTTTCTTCCAGTCTTCTCCTCCCCTCTCTCTCTTCCCTTTTTTCCCCCTCCTCTCTCTCTCTCTCTCTCTCTCTCTCTCTTTTTTTCTCTCTCTCTCTCTCTCTCTCTCTCTCTCTCTCTCTCTCTCTCTCCTCTTCTCTTGCACTCTCACCAACTTCCGTCTTCAATCACTTTATCCCCCAATATCACTTCCTACCCTTCTCTCCCCCCCCTCCCCCCCCTCTTGCCCATTTAGATCATGTTGAGGCATGGGGGACTGAGATAGGTTATATGTCCATTCCTGCTTTCCCCACATCAAAAAGTATTTAAGGTGCGAAAAATTAGTAAGGAGTGCCTGGGGGAGATTTTCCCCCTCTCCCCCCCTCTGCTGATAATGTCGATTACTGCTGTTCCAGTCAGAGATCAATAGCAGCATTGGGGGGTAGAGGGGTGAAAAACGTAGTAAAGGCTAAAAAGATGGATGGGAAATGGAAAAATGGGCCCGAGGAAGAGGGCAGAAAAGAAAAGAATGTGACATGTATTTGTTTGTGAGTGTCAAAGTCAAAGTAGGGAAGGTTGAGGTGTATTTATTTATTTTTTTTTAAAAATATAAAGGAAAAATTTGCTGCCTGAAATTACTAAACACAAACCCAACCCGAATCAAAAAAAGTTTCACCAACCAGATCCCGACTTGGGGCAGGAAGGGCCAAGGGACCATTAATTCGTTTTTAAGAAGAAACGAAGAAACCCGACACCGAACCGCCATTTACTAAGTTTTTTCGATGAGCCTGAAAATTCGCAATGAAGGAATGTAACATTTTTTTTATACAGACGGGTTTTTTTTTAGACAACGCGTTCAAATTCCAACGAACTTTCCATGAAACCGGGAAAACGCCCGACAAAAAGTGGTCATTCACAGACCTTCCCCGGTTTCTAGTTGATTAAACCTGATTCTGTTAACTGCAATAGGTTTCGAATCTCATAGCAATCATGGTTCAGTGAATAGAGAATAGTTAAAAGGTAGACATTGAGATTGAATCTGGCATTAATGAATTATTTTACAATTGATTTCTTCAAAGAAATGACATGGCCCCAAAAAAAAAAAAGTACACCTGATCACAAAGAGAGACTGTTGTTTTTAAGAGAATTGATTAAAAAAAATGAGGCTCCTGCAGCATTACCTTGAATGTTGGGAAACTTATTTGCCTTCACAGTATCTTGATTAGAGAGGAAGGTTTTAACGAGATGGCTTTTGCTGTAAGTCCAATTTAATTGTGTCTTGTTGGTATTCATATTTAGCGCCCCGCTGCCATGGGCACCAGCCTACCTTGTGAGCATATTCACCTTGTGAGCATAGTTCACCTTGTACAGAGTTCACCTTGTGAGCATAGTGCTTGCACTGTCTCTCCGTCTTTGTCCTCCAAACTTTAAAGAACAATACCCGTCTTTTTTTCTCGTCAGTCTTGGGCTTGATTTGGGCTTCAACTTAATCAACAAACGGTTGCACGAGTCCAAAACAACTTGCACCACGCTCATGTATGTCTTTACCCCTCATTTGTCTTAGTAAATCGTTGTTTACATGACGTCAAAATCTCGAAAATTTTCCCTGAAAATAGTGTATTTTATGTGGGATTTAAACACAAGTTACCCTAATGATTCTCAGCCCACAAGTGAACAGAATGATGGACGAGAGTTCGAAATGTGATCCTGGTATGTAGCAAGCTTAAAACTGTACACTGAGCCAGGCTTAAAAATGATTATTTTTTTTAGCTAAGACGTGATTCTATGCCTCATCCTACGACCACAGAAGATTGCAGAGTACTTTTTTATCTTTCCCTTCTAAACCATATAATCCCTTTAAATCGTAAGTGCAATAAGATTGGAAATAAATGAACAGAAGAACAGATAGGGGTCGAACCATGTTTTTATGTAATAGGACCCAAAACTGCCACTGAGCACAGAAGCTTACAATAAGATCATTCTACATAAAAATACATCTCTGACATATTTAAATCAGTGGCAAGTACTGAGACAATTTTTCCATTGCCACGGTCCCAGAAGCTTTATGGTTTTCTATTATCATATCCTTTAAGGGCATACAGTCCACAAGATGGGTTTTAATTAACGAGATCAGGAAGGAACTGAAGAAAGGGGGAAAAATTCAAACCGTGATATGGGCATAAAAAAGGCCCAAATTTATACCACAGTGCCAGGAAGCTTATATATTTTCCCAGGCATCTTGTATGGAAAAATTTTCCCCCGGCATCCCTATAGAACAACCCCAGGCACCCACTATGGAAAAATTTTCCCCCGGCCCCCTTTATAGCACAGTCTTCCAGACAGCCACTATAGAACTTCCCAGGCCCCGAAAATGGAACTTCTCCCGTGTTCAAAAGTGGAACGGTCTCCCGGCACTCAAGGAAAAATTTTGGTTTTGGGACATGGCAGCCCGCGCCCCTTTTCCCCCACCTCGCTAATCTCTTGTCTTTATAATTACTTTTTTTTATTCCTAAAGCTTTCCATCGTTCTAACCCCAAAACCACTACCACCCCACCCCCCTCTCCCCCCCTTCATCTTGACACATTCTCCATCACAATCATCACCAACAATCATCATCATCTCACCTCACGTGACACTACCAGTCACCTTCCATCACCGCCAAAATCATAACAAAACCCCACCAAAACCACTACAAAAACCTACTGCCATCACCACCGGCCCAAACCACACCATCCCTGTTTCCCATCTCTCCCAAAAACCACCACCACAACCACCACCACCTATCACCACCACCCCCCCCCGTCACCACCCCCCCCTGTCACCACCACTACGTTATTTCAGTTAAATAAAATTTATCAACAATTAACGATTTTTAACATTTTCACAAAATTTTTTTTTTCTGGGGAAAAAAATATTCATCATTGTTAATAAATCATTAACTTTTCATTTTTTTGTTTATTTAAACATGCGTCCATTTATCATCTTTTCCCCTTTTTTTTCATTCATTTCTTATAAAAATTATGGTAATTTTTATTTCTACGGGAAAATAGCTGTCGTCAGTGACATCTATATAGAAACCCCCTTCTTATGCAGAGTTTTTCTGGCAAATTAGTTAATTTGTCCCCGGGATGCGCCCCACCCAGTCGACTAACACCCACATACCTTTTTCCGCTGATGAAAAGAAAAAGGTTTTAAGGAAACACTGAATGTTTCCCCCCGTACCGGAAATCAAAACCACGGACTTTAATGTGTGAGCTAAGGGGCTGGCACTCAGGCAGTGTAAAATATCCCCAAAGTTTCTTTAAAGGGCCCCACCAGTGGTCCTTAACACGTATTAATACTTCTTCCTGTTTTTTACCGACTGTTCTCTCCTCAAAGATCAGATTATTGTACCTAGTCCGTGGAACGGGTTTTGGGGGAAAAAACCACTTCCTCCACCTTGGGTCGAGGATTTCCCCCTTCCCTCTATTACTTCAATTTCCACACTTTATAAAGATTGATTTGACATAATAAGATTGATTACTTTAACAGAGAACTTGTTCAAAGATGGATGTTTTATTAGTGGTTAAGACAAAACAAATTATAACAAAGTACTTTTAGCCTCAATGCAGTTTTTTTTGACTTTCCGTCATTTTTTTTTGATTTCATCATATTAACATGACATTCACCAATTTTTTACAATTTATGATAACTTTATCAAAATTTACTGTTACCAATTCCCTTTTTCTATTTTTACCATTAAATCACCCTTTTTTTTTTATATTTTTAAAATTATACAAAGGCTTTTTAATAAAAGGTCATGATAATTATCAATGTTCTTTATTATACGTTTTTACAATATTTTATTTTTCCCCCAAGACCTTTGAAAAGTTTACCATTACTAATGACCTTTAGGTGTCCCGTAGTCGTCGCTGGCGCACCCCAGCTCACCCCTGACCCCCGGGGGGTTTCGAATTTCTCTGGTACGGGGGGAAAAAACAAGGGACGTGTTTCCCATAAGACATCTGCTTTTCCTTTTCCCCCATCGGTGTAAAATGGGCACCTAGGTGTTAGTCGACGGTGGGGTCGCACCCGGGGAAAAAACTGCCCCAATTTCCCCAAATGTTCAGCATAAAAAAGGGGCTTTCTTTAGTAGTATGTCTTTGATGTGCTGGGCCATGTACTTGACATGTATTTAGTAAATAAAGATATTATAATTATTTTAAAATTTATCTATAAACCCAAAACCCTTTTTAAAAATTTTTTTTTTTTTCTACCTAAAATTTTTTTATAATATGACTCAATTTTTTAACTACAATGATTTTTAATAATTTTTTTGGGCCTAAATTTTTAACTACAAAAAGGAATCATATAGCTCTTGATCTATTTTTTTTGGGGAAAATTTTCGTTGTCCATGGTGAATTTAGTCCCCAAAAAATTTTAACTCTAGAAAGGGTTTTTTTCAAAGGAAAAAATCAATTTCCTAAATCTCTTTTATTACCTTATGATTTAATTAAGTCTAAAGAATTTTTTGACCCCCAAAGAGCTTTTTGGGTTTGTTTTCCCCCCCTGCTTTCTTTTGCCTGTCTGTCTTCTTCTTCTCTCTCTCTCTTTTTTGGGGTTCTTTTTCTCTCTTTCTCTCTCTCTCCCCCTTTTTTTTTTTTTTTTTGTTCTTTTTTTCTTAATGGTATAGTTTTCCCCCTAGTGCATATTTTACTGCTACAAGTTAACCCCCTCGGGACATTTTCCCAGCATGCTTGTTTAAGGACATGCTTTTTTTAACCTCAGTTGATGTTCTTGTTGTTGTTTTTAAAAATTTTGGGTTGAAAGAAAACCCAAAGGGGTTTTTGGGATTTTGGGTTGTTACAGACTAATGAATGTTAAAGAGATAAGGCGGGATCTCTGTTTACTATGTTCAACTACGTGTTTTTCCCGTGGTTCATCTTATTCGTGAATATAAGGTTCATTTTCTTTACTAATCTTTCTTTTCCACTATTCCTTTTTAAAGGGGGGAATTTAATTCAGTTTCATAGTTCATATGGGGAGATTTTTATCTGCGTTTCTTTGTAACAGATCTGAGGTTACAGTATTTGCTACTTTCTTCCTTTTTAAAAAGTCTTAAATTAAAATTTCCCAAGCAAAAAGATTTTGGTGCAGGGGTTTAAAAAAGAGTTTCCAGAAAATAATAAATTTCGATAGCTGCTCTTCGAACTGTTGTATCTGGGCCCTTTTTTTACTCCATCCCTTCAATTACATCATTAGTGGTTTTAAAAAGACGAAAAGTGGACCCTTTTACAGTCATGCCAATTCCTCCTGTTTTCTATTCTCTGGAACATTTATCGTAAGTTGTACCGATTTTCATTTCGTTTTTCGGTTCTTTTACGGGGCTCCCGTGCAAGTGGCAAACATTCCATTTTCTCTGTGAGGGTTCCTAATAAACGATTTTTTTTTTGGGTTAGGGGGAAAAATTTTAAAAGGCCCCTTTTTATTTTAACAAACAAAAAAGGGGGTTTTATTTTTTTTGTTTGTTTTGGGGTTTTTTTTTTTTTTAAAAAAACGACCAGTAGGGGGACCTGTAGAGACGGGAAAATCTTTTTCCCCCTCCTGCCCAGCACAGGCTTGCCAGAGGTTCCCGAAATCACAGTTCAGATGTCCTTCCCAACCGCCATTTATCCCCTTCCCCCCTTTGGGGGTTCAGGCACTTTACTTTTCCCCCCTCTAAGGTTCCCAAATCCAGCTAAGCAGTTTCCACTGGTTTCCCTTTAAAAATTTTAATGCCCCACACTCCAAACTCAGGGTTTTTTAAACCCCGTATTTGTGGTTCTGGATGGGGGAGTCCAAAACTTTGCCTCGACCCCAACAAGGGCCGGGGGCAAATTTTTTTTTTTTTTCCCCTTTTTTTTAAATTTTTCTTTAAAGGGTTTTTAAAAAATTTTTTGGGGGTTGTGAAAGAAAGTTTCCCCCCATGATTTTGGGTTTTTCCCTTTTTGGTTTTCAAATGTAAAAGGTTTGCGTTTAAAATTTTTAAATTTTTTTTCACCCATGTAACCAAATTTTTTTTTAAAATTTTAAAAACCTTTTCCCCTTTAAATCTTTAAATTTTTAAAGGGGGTTTTTTTCTTTTCTTTTTTTTCCATTTCCGATTTGATATCTCACGTCAACCTTTTTTTTTTTCCTTTTTTAAAACTTTGTTTATTCCCCCCAAAAAAAAAAACTTCCCCTTTTAAAAAAAATTTCTAAAAATTTCCCCGAAAAAAACGATCAACACACCAAAGATTTTTATTGTTATTTTTTCTTTTGAGTAACTTTAATTTTCTGTTTTAAAAACTTTCTATTTTTTGGGGTTTTTATATAATTTCCCTGTATTTATTTATGTTTGTGTCTTACTACTTTCCCCCCTTCCTCCCACCGTGTTCTGTTTCTGTGTATTTATTTCTTTATTCTTATTGCCCCTATCACAACACTTTTTTTATAATTTTCAAAAAGGTTTTTTGTCTTTCAGTCATTTACTTTTCCCCCTTTACTATTTTTTTTCCATCCTGCAGTTCCAAGGCCTTTGTTTCTTCATATCACTGTGCTCCTAGGTAGCCGGGTTTGGGGGACATAAAATTTTTCACCACTCGTGGCACAGAGAACAATGTACACCCCCTCAGCTCGTTGAGATAGGTTTTTCTTTATTTTTATTTATTTACATTTGTTAGTTTAAATTAAAGACAATTTATGGAAAGTTATAACTCATAACTCATTGTGATTTTTGGGGACACCTGTGACATGCGGAAGGGAAAAAACAAGCTCCCGTTTTCCCCTAAATAACACCCTTTTTCGAAAAATATTTCCCAAAATTTAAAAATACAAAATTTGTGAATAAAAAATTTAAGCACTTGGGAACCTAACCTCGACTCTGGTCCTGTACACCTGGCCTGGGGTGGTGGGTTTGGGAGGTGGGGAAAAACATCTGGCCCACACTACACAGTCACTACTGTGGAGAAAATTTTTCCCAAAAGGGGGGAAAATCCCCGGGCCCCCTTCAGCCCTTATACCCCCCTTTTTTCTTTGGGGCAGCCCCCCGAAAAGGGGGAGTGACGTCTTGTTTTTCCCATCAAGTAATTGGGAAATTTGATGCTTTTAGTTACGATCAGTGCACCTCCTTGGAAAAAACGATGTTGCAACTCATGAGGTAACTGGGGTTTAAAAAATCTCTATACT
>WNWK01040071.1:0-17146 GCA_009830355.1 Cherax destructor | reverse complement strand
GGAGGACAAATTTTTTAGAGGAAGAAGAGCGGATGTGAGTGTGGTGGAGGTGCTGAGGAAAGTGAAAAAGGGGGAAATCAGCTGAATTGACGGAATCATGAAAAAAATGTTGCAGGGGGATATAGGCGGATTTGGTATTTTTTTTAATAAATGTATGAAAGGGAAACCTTTTCAGAAAGATATTTTTTAAAAAAGGGGGAAGGGGGGAAAAAGAGAGTAAAAATTATGGAAAAAGTTTACTGAGATACCGGAAAAGCAGGGTTTTATTGAAAGAATTAGAGGAAAAAGGGGGAAAGGTTTTGAGATGACAAGGATTTAGAGGGGGGGGGGATGTGTAGAAAAATGTTTAATAACCATATGTGAACAGACTTAGATAAAGGCAGAGGTTTTATTGATTTAGGGGATTTAGAAAAGGCATATGATAGAGGGATAGGAAATGAAATGTTGCAAGTGATGGAATAGGATTTAATTTTTAAAGAGTTTTTTTAGAGGATAGTGAGGCAGGTTAGGGTTTTAGGAGAGGGGGAGTTTTACTCCCAAAAGTAGGCCAGGACAGGATGTGTAACCCAATGGTTTTTAAATTTTTTATAGATGGGTTGTAAAAAAGTAAATGTAGGTTTGGGGAGGGGGTGGATTAATTATGGAAAATTTAAAAATGCAAAGGGAGTGACACAGTACTTTTTGCGATGATACTGGCAGGGAGATCCTAAAGAAAAGTGCGGTTAGTGGACGAGTTTATGTGTAAAGGAGAAAGAAAAGTGAAAAAGATAAGAGGTGATGAGGGATAAACGATTTAAATAAAGAAAATTGATATCATTGGAGAGGGATTATGAAAAGAAATTTCAGATATTTGGGAGGAGTCAGGAGGGTTTATAAATGATTAAAAGAATTGATGAAAAAAAAGGTAGGGTGGGGGGATCTGGGAGACAAAAACGTTATCCATGGAGGAAAAAGGGAATGTACGAAAGATAGTGGACCAACACCTTAATGGGGAAATGGTTGCAAAGCTGCAGCGAGGAGGAGGCTGAGACAGTGGAGATGTCCCAAGGCCCAAATGTGGTGTAAAATTATGCAGAAAATTCGGAATGTGGAAATTAGGAGAAGGTGTGGAGATAAAAGATTTTGAGGGCTGAAGAGGGGTGTTGAGGTGGTTTGGTCATTTAGAGAGAATGGATCAAAGTAGAAGGACTTGGAGAGCGTATAAATCTGAGGGGAAAAGGCGGAGGGGTGTCCCAGTGTGGAGGGAAGGGGAAAGGAGGTTTTGGGGCGAGGGGCTTGGACTTCCAGCAACGTGTGAGCGGTTAGATGGAGTGAATGGAGACGGTTTTTGGGACATAAATTGTTGGAGGTGAGCAGGGAACATTTTGTGAAGGACAGGCCCAATTTTTTTGGCTTGAGCCGGGGAAGGGAATGTTGCCCTTAAGAGGGGTCTGAAAAGGAAGCCGGGGGGATTTTCAGCGTCGTTCTGAGCCCTCAAAGAAAGATTAAGAGGGGTGAGTCACGAGAAATTTTTTTGGGGATTTCTCTTGGGTCACCCTGCCTCGGTGGAGACGGCCGACTTGTTGAAAAAAATAAAAAAATATATATATAACAAACACTGATCTCGGTCGAAGGAGACTCGAACCTACAAACCCTTTCAACAGGGTTCGAGTGCTTTACTGACCGTACCACACTGACAATACCTTTGGGGTCCAGCTCACGGTAGACGTTGATCCAAGGCAGCCAGCTTTCAGGCAGGTTGGGTTTACAGCTTTTCATCGACACAACTAGAGATTTTTTTCTTGCAATTCCTAGCATATACGTGTATATATATATATATATATATATATATATATATATATATATATATATATATATGTCGTGCCGATTAGGTAAAACTTGCGATTTTAGCTTAAATAGCAACGCTCACCTTTCCATATAAGACAAGTGAAAATTTGTGTATGAAATAATTTCGCCAAAATCATTCTGAACATAACGAAAAAATATATTTTATTGTGTTTGTTTTATTAAATTAATGTTAAGGTATCTAAAATATATTTAGTTGGGTTAGGCTAAATTAAATTGCCTTTTGTTGTAATAAGGTTAGGTAGGTTTTCAAAGTTTCTCTTGGTACAAAATTATAATCTTACATTAACATAAATAAAAAAATATATCTTTAAACGTATAAGAGAAAATTTAGAAAGGACTTAATTTTAAAGGAGTTCTTGTAATTGACCAGTTTTACTTTTAAACGGCACGACATATATATATATATATATATATATATATATATATTATATATATTTTATATATATATATATATATATATATATATATTTTCTGGATTAGGTAAAACTTGCGATTTTAGCTTAAATAGCAACGTCACCTTGCCATAAAGACAAGTGAAAATTTGGATGAAATAATCGCCAAAATCATTCTGAACATAACGAAAAATATATTTTATTGGTTTGTTTCTTATTAAATTAATGTTAAGGTATCTAAAATATATTTAGTTGGGTTAGGCTAAATTAAATTGCTCTTGTTGTAATAAGGTTAGGTAGGTTTTCAAAGTTTCTCTTGGTACAAAATTATAAATTCTTTCATTAACATAAATAAAAAAATATATCTTTAAACGTATAAGAGAAAATTTTAGAAAGGACTTAATTTTAAAGGAGTTCTTGCTAATTGACCAGTTTTACCTAATCGAACGACATATATATATAAAATATATATATATTATATATATAATAATATATATATATATATATATATATATATATATATATATATCGTGCCGATTATGTAAAACTGGTCAATTAGCAAGAACTCATCTAAATTAAGTCCTTCTAAAATTTCTTATACGTTTAAAGATATATTTTTCATTTATGTTAATGTAAGAATTTATAATTTTGTACCAAGAGAAACTTTGAAAACCTACCTAACCTTATTACAACAAGCTGCAATTTAATTTAGCTAACCAAACTAAATATATTTTAGATACGTTAACATTAATTTAATAATAAATAAACACAATGAAATATATTTTCGTTATGTTCAGAATGATTTTGGCGAAATTATTGCATACAAAAATTTTCACTTGTCTTATATTGCAAGGGGGCTGCTATTTAGCCAAAATCCCAAGTTTTACCAATCGCACGACATTATATATACATATATATATATATATATATATATATATATATATATATATATATATATATATATATATGTCATGCGATTAGGTAAACTTATGATTTTGGCTTAAATAGCAACGTTCTTCTTGCTATAAAAGACAAGCGAAAATTGTGTATGCAATAATTTCGCAAAATCATTCTGAACCTAACGAAAAATATTTCATTGTGTTTGTTTATTATTAAATTATTGTAAACGTATCTAAAATATATTTAGTTGGGTTGGGCTAAATTAAATTGCGCTTGTTATAATAAGGTTTGGTAAGTTTTCAAAGTTTCTCTTGGTACAAAATTATAAATTTTTACATTAATATAAATGAAGAAAATATATTTTTAAACGTATAAGAGAAATTTTTAGAAAGGACTTAATTTTAAATGAGTTCTTGCTAATTGACCAGTTTTACCTATTATGCACGATAATATATATATATATATATATATATATATATATATATATTTTTTTTTTTTTTTTTTTCAACAAGTCGGCGTCTCCCAACGAGGCAGGGTGACCCAAAAGAAAGAAAATCCCCAAAAGAATATACTTCATCATCATTCAACACTTTCACCACACTCATACATAATCACTGTCTTTGCAGAGGAGCTCAGATACGACAGCTGAGAAAGTCCCTCCCAGCTGTCACTATCTCAGACCCCTCCTTTAAAGTGCAGGCATTGTACTTCCCATTTCCAGGACTTAAGTCCAACTAAATCAATTAACTGGTTTCCTGAATCCCTTCACAAAATGTTACCCGCTCACACTCCAACAGATCGTCATGTCCCAAAACCATTCGTCTCCATTCACTCCTATCTAATATACATACATATATATATATATATATATATATATATATATATATATATATCAAACAATCCATCCTTCTCACGTCATCGAATTCTTTGGGTATTTTGTACGTCTTTACCATGTCTCCCATGTCATCATCTCTGCCATAGATCAGTTCGTTTAATCTCTTGTTACAGCGCTCACCTATTGGACTAATCTGACTGATACTCCCTGAACATCTTCACTGAAGCTACTGAACTCGCTTGACAACCTTAGCGTGCACTCCTGTAACCTCCCCCGTGTGCACTCCTGTCACCACTGCTGACATGGGTACCTACCTCGTCAGCTGGATGGACCTGACCTTAGGTGTCGTGAACCACATATTACATTCCAGCCAGGCGCGTCCCTCATCCCTGTCACACACCATGTCTCTGTCGCCTCCCGTCACTTATAGTCACTCTCCATCCCTCCTTCCTCCCTCCTCCCTCCCCTCCCTCCTCCTCCCTCCCTCCCTCCCTCCCTCCCTCTTCCTGCTGCACTTACCTCCAACAATCATCCTACTACCTGTCCTCCACACACACATACACACACACACACATATATATACGTGTATATATATATATATATATATATATATATATATATATATATATATATATATTTACACATAGACATACATACATATTTCAGCCAAATGACAAATAAATGAAGTTTCAAAATTTATATTAAGGTCGAGTTTAACTTTACACTTAATTGAATTAGTTTCGTGGCTCCTTAAAAAACAGTTGACTAACTCCATTACTCACACTGGACCGTAGCTAAAATATTGTAGCTATTGTTATTATTTTTATTAATTATTATTTGTGTAATACTTATTATTATTATTATTATTATTATTATTATTATTATTATTAAAAATAGGATTTAAAGATATTTAATAGAGTATAAACCTTCTAGGAGTAGTTCTTTGATGCTGACAGGCTCTTTTTTTCTGGGAACTGGAGCTGTACTTTTTTTTGTGTAACCTGATTATGTTCCATCTCTGAGGCGCTGCCTGACGCTTACGTGTTCAGTGAGTCCACAAGAACACAGGATCAAGAACATGATGTGTGATGTACAGATGTCAAGATACAATAATGGGAAAATGGAGAAGCAGATTGGTAGGGAGAGGGTGATGAAGATGCCCGTGGGAAGGGGGTGGAGATGCCCGTGGAAGGGGGGAGATGCCCGTGGAAGGGGGGGGAGATGCCCGTGGGAATGAGGGTGGAGATGCCCGTGGAAGGGGTAGAGATGCCCGTGGGGAAAGGGGGTGGAATGCCCGTGGAAGGGGGTGGAGATGCCCGTGGGGAAAGGGGGGCAGATGCCCGGGAAGGGGTGGAGTGCCCGTGGAAGGTGGAGATGCAAGTGGGGAAAGGGGTGGAGATGCCCGTGGGAAGGGGGTGGAGATGCCCGTGGAAGGGGTGGAGATGCCCGTGGAATGGGGGTGGAGATGCCCGTGGAAGGGGTGGAGATGCCCGGGGAAAGGGGTGGAGATGCCCATGGGAAGGGGCAGAGATGCCCGTGGAAGGGGGTGGAGATGCCCGTGGAAGGGGGGAGATGCCCGTGGAATGGGGTGGAGATGCCCGTGGAAGGGGGTGAGATGCCCGTGGAATGAGGTGGAGATGCCCGTGGAAGGGGTAGAGATGCCCGTGGAAGGGGTGGAGATGCCCGTGGAAGGGGTGGAGATGCCCGTGGGAATAGGGGTGGAGATGCCCGTGGAAGGGGTGGAGATGCCCGTGGAAGGGGGTGAGATGCCCGGGAATGAGGGTGGAGATGCCCGTGGAAGGGGTAGAGATGCCCGTGGAAGGGGGGGGAGATGCCCGTGGAATGGGTTGAGATGCCCGTGGAAGGGGTAGAGATGCCCGTGGAAGGGGTGGAGATGCCGTGGAAGGGTGGAGATGCCCAGGGGAAGGGGTGGAGATGCCCGTGGAATGGGTGAGACGCCCGTGGAAGGGGTAGATGCCCGTGGAAGGGGTGGAGATGCCCGTGGAAGGGGTGGGATGCCCGTGGAAGGTGGAGATCCGGGGGAAGGGGTGGAGATGCCCGTGGAATGAGGGTGGAATGCCCGTGGGAAGGGGTAGAGATGCCCGTGGAAGGTGGAGAGCCCGTGGAATGGGGTGGAGATGCCCGTGGAAGGGGAGAGATGCCCGTGGGAAGGGGGGAGATGCCCGGGAAGGGTGGAGATGCCCGTGGAATGGGGTGGAGATGCCCGTGGAAGGGGAGATGCCCGTGGAAGGGGGTGGAGATGCCTGGGGGAAGGGGGAGATGCCCGTGGAATGGGGTGGAGATGCCCGTGGAAGGTGCAGAGATGCCCGTGGAAGGGTGGAATGCCCGTGGAAGGGGGGTGGAGATGCCCGTGGAATGGGGGTGGAGATGGCCGTGGAAGGGTAGAGATGTCCGTGGGAAGGGGGGAGATGCCTGTGGAAGGGTGGAGATGCCCGTGGAATGGGGGGGAAATGCCCGTGGAAGGGCAGAGAGCCCGTGGAAGGGGTGAGATGTCCCGTGGGAAGGGTAGGAGATGCCCGTGGAATGGTGGTGGAGATGCCCGTGGGAAGGGGTGGAGATGCCCGTGGAAGGGTGGAGATGCCCGTGGAATGGGGTGGAGATGCCCGTGGAAGGGGCAGAGATGCCCGTGGAAGGGGTGGAGATGCCCGTGGAAGGGTGGGAGATGCCCGTGGAATGGAGGTGAGATGCCCGTGGAAGGGAGAGATGCCCGTGGAAGGAGTGGAGATGCCCGTGGAAGGGGGTGGAGATGCCCGTGGGAAGGGGTGGAAATGCCCGTGGAAGGGGTTAGAGATGCCCGTGGAAGGGGTGAGATGTCCGTGGAAGGGGGTAGAGATGCCCGTGGGAAGGGGGTGGAGATGCCAGTGGGAAGGGGTGGAGATGCCCGTGGAAGGGGTGGAGATGCCCGTGGGAAGGGGGTGGAGATCCCGTGGGAAGAGGGGTAGAGATGCCCGTGGAATGGGGTGGAGATGCCGTGGGAAGGGGTGGAGATGCCCGTGGAAGGGGTAGAGATGCCCGTGGGAAGGGGGTGGAGATGCCCGGGGGAAGGGGTGGAGATGCCCGTGGGAAGGGGTAGAGATGCCCGTGGAAGGGGTGGAGATGCCCGTGGGAAGGGTGGAGATGCCGTGGAATGGGGTGGAGGGAATGCCCGTGGAAGGGGTGGAGATGCCCGTGGGAAGGGGTGGAGATGCCCGTGGAAGGGGGTGGAGATGCCCGTGGAAGGGGTGGAGATGCCCGTGGGAAGATGCCCGTGGAAGGGGTGGAGATGCCCGTGGAAGGGGGGAGATGCCCGTGGAATGGGGTGGAGATGCCCGTGGAAGGGGGTGGAGATGCCCGTGGAAGGGTGGAATGCCCGTGGAAGGGGTAGAGATGCCCGTGGAAGGTGGAGATGCCCGTGGAAAGGGGTGGAGATGCCCGTGGGAATGGGGTGGAGATGCCCGTGAAGGGGTGAGATGCCCGTGGAAGGGGTGAGATGCCCGGGAAGGGTGGAATGCCCGTGGAAGGGGTAGAGATGCCCGTGGAAGGGGGTGAGATGCCCGTGGAATGGGTTGAGATGCCCGTGGAAGGGTGAGATGCCCGTGGAAGGGTGGAGATGCCCGGGAAGGGGTGGAGATGCCCGGGGAAGGGGGTGGAGATGCCCGTGGAAGGGGAATGCCGGAGAATGCCCGGGGAAGGGGGTGGAGATGCCCGTGGAAGGGGGTGGAGATGCCCGTGGAAGGGTGGGTGGGAGATGCCCGTGGAAGAGGGTGGAGATGCCCGGGGAAGGGGAGAGATGCCCGTGGAAGGGGGATGCCCGTGGAATGGGGTGGAGATGCCCGTGGAAGGGGTAGAGATGCCCGGGGAAGGGGGTGGAGATGCCCGGGGAAGGGTGGAGATGCCCGTGGAATGGGGGGAGATGCCCGTGGAAGGGGTAGAGATGCCCGTGGAAGGGGTGGAGATGCCCGTGGAAGGTGGAGATGCCCGTGGAATGGTGGTGGAGATGCCCGTGGAAGGTGGAGATGCCCGTGGAAGGGTGGAGATGCCCGTGGAATGGGGTGGAGATGCCCGTGGAAGGGGAGAGATGCCCGTGGGAAGGGTGGAGATGCCCGGGAAGGGGGTGGAGATGCCCGTGGAATGGGGGTGGAGATGCCCGTGGAAGGGGGTAGAGATGCCCGTGGAAGGAGGGAGATGCCCGTGGAAGGGTGGAGATGCCCGTGGGAAGGTGGAATGCCCGTGGAAGGGGTTAAGATGCCCGTGGAAGGGGTGGAGATGTCCGTGGAAGGGGGTAGAGATGCCCGTGGGAAGGGGGTGAGATGCCAGTGGGAAGGGGTGGAGATGCCCGTGGAAGGGGGTGGAGATGCCCGTGGAAGGGGTGGAGATACCCGTGGGAAGGGGGTAGAGATGCCCGTGGGAATGGGGTGGAGATGCCCGTGGAAGGGGTGGAGATGCCGTGGGAAGGGGTAGAGATGCCCGTGGAAGGGTGGAGATGCCCGTGGAAGGGGTGGGATGCCCGTGGAAGGGGTAGAGATGCCCGTGGAAGAGGGTGGAGATGCCTGTGGGAAGGAGGTAGAGATACCCGTGGGAATGGGGGTGAGATGCCCGTGGAAGAGGGAGAGAGCCCGTGGAAAGGGGTGGAGATGCCCGTGGAAGGGGGTGGAGATGCCCGTGGAAGGATGGAGATGCCCGTGGAAGGGGGTAGAGATGCCCGTGGGAAAGGGGTGAGATGCCCGTGGAAGGGTGGAGATGCCCGTGGGAAGGGGGTAGAGATGCCCGTGGGAAGGGGGTGGAGATGCCCGTGGGAAGGGGGTAGAGATGCCCGTGGGAATTGGGTGGAGATGCCCGTGAGGCGAGGATAGTAGATCAGAAGGCTCTCTCCCCACCCTCCACTTCGTCCAGCTACTTCTGTCATAAATCAAGGGAAGGAACATCCCACACAGTATTGGAGAAACTTACATGTTTGGGCTATATGCTACCTCCACTACATAAACTCAAACTTATACTGAAATCCTGTACTCTGCTATATTCTGAGCATCTTCGGAGCAAACACCAGGTCACCGGTGTGGAGAGGACGTTGACTAGTCGAAGCCTATGTATTCACTATGACAATATGTACATCCAGCCGGGTCTTGAAACGGGACTGATTTGACTGGGAGTCCACAGCGTCCAATGGGAGACTATTTCGGTTCTCTACAACTTGGAAAAGAATCTTATTTCAACTTTGTTGTTAAACCTCCTGTCATGATGGAGTTTCATACCATTGTTTCGTGTAACTGTAATCACGCTGCACATAAAAATTGATTTTTTCGTGCCTGAGCATATCAAACTGGGTTAATATTTTATAAATTTGAATTAAGTCCTCCCGAAGTCTCTCTTTCCTGTGGTAGAACATGTTGACTTAATGAAGATTTCTGTGTAATTTGTTTTTATACTTAATGCTGGGCCCTGGTGGTGACTACCTCTAGGTCTACTCTGGCAGGCCCTGAAGGTTATGAACTCCAGGTCGACTCCGGCAGGCCCAAGAGGCCATATGTGACTCCAGGTTTATTCTGAAAGGTCCTGGAGATAATGAGTTACCCCAGGTCTACTCTGGCAGACCCTGGAGGCCATGAGTGACCCCAGGTCTCTCTTGCAGCCATGAGTGACCCCCTCCCTGGTCACGTATGGCAGGTCCTGGAGGTGTCCGCCCTGCTCGCTCCCTATTAAGATAAGATGGAATTTGTAGCGCCATTACGGCCTTAAATGAGACGCTGGCGACGATGGATCGCCTTGGCCAAAAATGTTCTCCAGTGACGCTAGCAAATTAACATAAACAAGGCTGTTAGCCTAACGTATGAGCGCCAGGGAGCAGTATGAGTGCCAGGGAGCAGTATGAGTGCCAGGGAGCAGTATGAGCGCCATGGAGGAGGGAGTTTATGAGAGGAGGCTGCAGTGGTCAGACAGTGTATATATTAAACGAATGTCAGTGGTGACAATAATCCAGTAAGGTCACAAACAGGTAAATCATCACAAGGTTGTCAGCAGACCGCTCTCTACAGCAGACCACTAGGAGTCTTCAGTAGACTACCACCAGTCTTCAGTAGACTACCACCAGTCTTCAGCAGACTACCACCAGTCTTCAGCAGACTACCACCAGTCTTCAGCAGACTACCACCAGTCTCCAGCAGACTACCACCAGTCTTCAGTAGACTACCACCAGTCTTCAGTAGACTACATAAATCTTAAGTTTATACAATACTACTCTCTCTCTCTCTCTCTCTCTCTCTCTCTCTCTCTCTCTTCATAAATGATCACTTATCATCACTGCTACTCCCTCCTCAGCTCCTAAGTCTCTCAGATACACTCGACCTAATCCCATTTTAACTTCTCCCTCACCATTGAAAATTTCCCCACTCCTTTATAGCTGCGCTTCCCTTATTGCTACGACATTCAGCTGCTGTTCATACCATTATTAAACAAATCTTTATGTGCACTGTGATGTTTGAAAGTGTGTGAGAGTAGAACAGATAAAAAAACATAATTAATGTTATAAATGAAAGAAGCTAGATATTGAGCAATATATATATATATATATATATATATATATATATATATATATATATATATATATATATATATATATATATATATATATATATATATCTTTCTTTCTTTCAACACGTCGGCCGTTTCCCACCGAGGCAGGGTGGCCCAAAGGAAAAACGAAAGTTTCTCCTTTACATTTAATATATTCAGGAGAAGGGTTACTGGCCCCTTGCTCCCGGCATTTTAGTCGCCTCTTACGACACGCATGGCTTACGGAGGAAGAATTCTGTTCCACTTCCCATGGAGATAAGAGGAAATAAAAACAAGAACTAGTAAGAAAATAGAAGAAAACCCAGAGGGGTGTGCATATATATGCTTGGACATGAATGTAGTGTGGCCTAGTGTAAGTAGAAGTAGCAAGATGTACCTGAAATCTTGCATGTTTATGAGACAGAAAAAAGACACCAGCAATCCTACCATCATGTAAAACAATTACAGGCTTTCGTTTTACACTCACTTGGCAGGGCGGTAGTACTCCCTGGGCGGTTGCTGTCTACCAACCTACTACCTAGGATATATATATATATATATATATATATATATATATATATATATATATATATATATATATATATATATATATATATATATATATATTTATCGCGTCCGGCTTCGGAGGAGCTGGAGGAGATTCATAATCTTTGATATATTGTACCATTGTATTTATGTTCATGTTTAGCTCCATAGGTTCAGTTTCTTATAAACTTTCTAAATGGCTTTTGATATTTTGAGCCCAATTGTTGGAAAATTTCTAATTTTAATGTTAAAAACAACTTAGATTTAGTTGATAAATTAAGCACCTTGACTGATTTAAATGATTTCAATATGGTTAGTTTTGATGTTACCTCCTTGTTTACAAAAGTTCCAGTTGATGATTTACTAAAGTTCTTATCTGAAGAACTGGTTAATTACGATTTACCATTGCCAGTTCCTACTATCATTAAACTTATTAAACTTTGTATTGTTGATGCAAAATTTGTATTTAATGTTGAGTTTTACACTCAGAAGTTTGGTATGGCAATGGGAAATCCTCTTCACCTGTTCTTAGTATTTTATATATGGAATTTTTCGAAACAAGATTGCTTAACACAATCCTTCCCAAATGAGCTAAGTGGTATAGATATGTTGATGATATTTTGTGCCTTACGCCTAAGAATGTAGACATAAAACCATTTCCTTGTTAAATTAAATAGCTTAGCTCATTCTATAAATTTTACTGTTGAATTTGAAGTAAATAACTCATTGCCCTTCCTAGATGTTTTTATTATTAAGGGTAACACTGATTTTAAATTTAAAATTTACAGAAAACCTACAAATAATTGTTCCTATGTACACTATTACTCTTCACATCAAGATAGAGTTAAAGTGTGGGTTTTTCTTTCTATGTTTTTGAGAGCCACGTATTTGTAGTCCAGAGTTCATAGATGAAGAAATTTCTAAAATTTATGAAATAGCTAATGATTTAAAATACCCAAGAAACATAACTGATAAATCTTTTAAAATAGCTAGAAACACTTTTACAATCCAAAAGGGACAACCAACCTTATTCAACCAAAATATGTTGGTTCTCCCTTACCATGAAAACTTGGTTGATATGCCTTCCTTCTTAAGAATTTTAATATCAAAGTTGTATTTAAAAATCTTGATACAGTAAAAGACTTTTGATAAAAAATTTCCAAAATGCTGACGGATGTGTCTATAAGATTCCTTTAAAATATGCGATAAAGTTTATTATGGTCAAACTGGTAAAAGTCTTGAACTAAGATTAAAACAACATAAATATAGCATTAGAACTGGACAAGATTCTAATGCTCTATTTATTCATGTGAAGACTTTAACCATTCAATTGATTTTCAAAATGCTGAGAAGGTTGTATCAAGCAAGTCCATGGTTGAGAGGAATATAATAGAATCATGTTTCATTAAACGCAGTTTTGAAAATAATATGAATATTTCTTTTGGTTTATATAAATTGGATTCATTTATAATTAATAAAATTTGGGAAGAATTTAATGATAAATTGGACTAATCTTAATTCTTGGGAAGAGTTTCAGGTCCTTTCTTATGTTCCTCTTCACAGAGTCGTGCGAAGTTACGCTACTGTGAGGTGTTGTCTTTGTTAGTGTGATGTGACTGTGAGGTGTATTCTGCCCTTTATAAGCCTTCTTGTCATGTTTCTTTTATAGTTCCTTGATAATGTGAGTAGTCACGAAAGCGCTTGGGAAATTTTTCAATTTTTTTCATAGTGGTTGTCTTGCATATTTTTATATCACCTGTTTACTGTGATCTTTTGCATATATATATATATATATATATATATATATATATATATATATATATATATATATATATATGTGTGTGTGTGTGTGTGTGTGTGTGTGTGTGTGTGTGTGTGTGTGTGTGTGTGTGTGTGTGTGTGTGTGTGTGTGTGTGTGTGTGTGTGAAAACAATTCAGCTGATTGCCTGTGTATTGCGTGGGGCTCCACTCTCCACGTAATACTTGAGAAACGAAATGACAGAAAATTATAAGGTACAAATAGATGTGGTAGAATATTCAACATGAGTCGGTCCTGAGACCCCAGTCATTATGAAGACGGAAACATACACACAGCTCAAAGCTGGTCTGAAACCGGACTTAATTAAAGCCCACTCTGGTCTCTTGATGAAAATTCCCGCATGTTTGTGTGTTCCTTCCCTTGAAACATGATTGAGAGAGAGAGAGAGAGAGAGAGAGAGAGATAAAACGTCATATAAGAAAATTTACCAGAATTTAAATTTGTTTGTATGATTTCCCTCTCATCACCCTGACATATAATAACGCATCACACGACCACTACTCACTAGTAACTGCAGGCTATATTACTACTATTACTACTGCTACTACTATTACTACTTCTACTACCATACTATTATTACTACTACTATTATTGTACTATTACTACTACTAGTATTATACTATTACTACTACTACTATTATATTATTACTACTACTACTATTATTATACTACTATTACTACTACTATTATACTATTGCTACTACTAATAATAATGGTGAAAACTACTATTACTACTCCTGCTGCTGCTACATAACTACTATATTAGATAACCAATACTAATGCTACAACTACTACTGCCATCTACTATTTGCAAGAAACTCATAACACTTAAAAATATGCAAAGAGAATGACCATAAAGCTATTCGTGTCGGAATAAACATGTTAAACATCAATAAAGAAGCGAAGGGAAAGTATATATATATATATATATATATATATATATATATATATATATATATATATATATATATATATATATATATATATATATATATATATATATATATAATATATATATATATATATATATATATATAATAATATAATATATATATATATATATATATATATATATATATATATATATATACATATATATATATATATATATACATACATATATATATATATATATATTCGTGGATTAGGTAAAACTTGATTTTGGCTTAAAATAGCAACGCTCACCTTGCCATATAAGACAAGTGAAAATTTGTGTATGCAATAATTTCGCCAAAATCATTCTGAACATAACGAAAAAATATATTTCATTGTGTTTGTTTATTATTAAATTAATGTTAAAATATCTAAAATATATTTGTTGGGTTAGGCTAAATTAAATTGCGCTTGTTGTAATAAGGTTAGGTAGGTTTTCAAAGTTTCTCTTGGTACAAAATTATTAATTTTACATTAACATAAATGAAAAAATTATATCTTTAAACGTATAAGGAAAATTTTAGAAAGGACTTAATTTTAGATGAGTTCTTGTAATTGACTAGTTTACCTAATCGGCACGACATATATATATATATATATATATATATATATATACATATACATATATATATATACATATATATATATATATATATATATATATATATATATATATATATATATATATATATATATATATATATATATATATATATATATATATATGTCGTGCCGATTAGGTAAAACTTGCGATTTTGGCTTAAATAGCAACGCTCACCTTGCCATATAAGACAAGTGGAAATTTGTGTATGGAATAATTTCGCCAAAATCATTCTGAACATAACGAAAAAATATATTTCATTGTGTCTTTTATTATTTAATTAATGTTAACGTATCTAAAATATATTTAGTTGGTTAGGCTAAATTAAATTGCGCTTGTTGTAATAAGGTTAGGTAGGTTTTCAAAGTTTCTCTTGGCACAAAATTTTAAATTTTAAATTAACATAAATGAAAAAAATATATCTTTAAATGTATAAGAGAAAATTTTAGAAAGGACTGAATTTCAAAATGAGTTCTTGTAATTGCCCAGTTTATCTAATCGGCACGACATATATATATATATATATATATATATATATATATATATATATATATATATATATATATATATATATATATATGTCGTTGATTAGGTAAAACTTGCGATTTTGGCTTAAATAGCAACGCTCTTCTTGCCATATAAGACAAGTGAAAATTTGTGTATGCAATAATTTCGCCAAAATCATTCTGAACATAACGAAAAAATATATTTCATTGTGTTTGTTT
Source organism: Cherax destructor (assembly GCA_009830355.1). Classification (NCBI taxonomy): domain Eukaryota; kingdom Metazoa; phylum Arthropoda; class Malacostraca; order Decapoda; family Parastacidae; genus Cherax; species Cherax destructor. The sequence goes on along the minus strand of WNWK01040071.1, from coordinate 1,998 downwards.
ATTATGAAATTAATGTTAACGTATCTAAAATATATTTAGTTGGGTTAGGCTAAATTAAATTGCACTTGTTGTAATAAGGTTAGGTAGGTTTTCAAAGTTTCTCTTGGTAGAAAATTATAAATTCTTACATTAACATGAATGAAAAAATATAGCTTTAAACGTATAAGAGAAAATTTTAGAAAGGACTTAATTTTAGATGAGTTCTTGCTAATTGACCAATTTTACCTAATCGGCACGACATATATATATATATATATATATATATATATATATATATATATATATATATATATATATATATATATATATATATATATATTTACTTTAGAATACAGCATTCAAATATTGCGTGGATAAGACAGTGATAATTTAATTCCTTCTTGAAAGAGATGGATGCTGGGCAAGTTGCTGTCTTATCTCCATCTTCACTTGAGCTTTACATTTATGATATTTAAGATGCATCTTTCCTGAAAAAGAGTTTTATTCTTGTATAACTATTTTTTAAACTTTTCTTATGTTTGTATAATTGTATTTTCGTAATCCTGTATGTCTCGTTCTTGTTTTATATTGCATTCCTGAATTGTATGCCTGTATTATTGCACCCTTGTACTTTTGTAATATTGTATTTGTGTAGTTTTGCGTTATTGTATTGGTGCATCAGTGTCGAGGCTCCTCTGCAGTTTTATGGCCTAAGATGGAACCTCTTGCCAGAGTTTCGTGTTGGATAATTAATGGCGCCTCAGGTCATGTCTTTGAAGTGTTGCTGTGTTGGTGTTTTTATGTCAAGTTTGTGGAGGGTTGTGTGTGTGTGTGTGTGTGTGTGTGTGTGTGTGTGTGTGTGTGTGTGTGTGTGTGTGTGTGTGTGTGTGTGTGTGTTAGTGTGTGTGTGTACTCACCTAATTGTACTCACCTAATTGTGGTTGCAGGGGTCGAGACTCAGCTCCTGGCCCCGCCTCTGCGCTGCCCGCTACTGGGTATCTGCTCTCCCTGCTCCATGAGCTTTATCACACCTCGTCTTAAAACTGTGTATGGTTCCTGCCTCCACTATGTCTTTCCCTAGACTATTCCACTTCCTGACTACTCTGTGGCTGAAGAAATGCTTCCTAACATCCCTTTGACTCATCTGAGTCTTCAGCTTCCAGTTGTGTCCCCTTGTTTCTGTGTTCCCTCTGGAACATCCTGTCACTGTCTACCTTGTCGATTCCCCCCAGTATTTTGTATGTCGTTATCATGTCTCCTCTGACCCTTCTTTCCCCCAGTGTTGTTAGTCCTATTTCCTCATCCTTTCTTCATAGGACAGACCCTGAGTTGTGGAACTAACCTTGTCGCAAACCTTTGCACTTTCTCTAGTTTCCTTACGTGCTTGACCAGGTGTGGGTTCCAGACTGGTGCTGCATACTCTAGTATGGGCCTGACGTACACGGTATACAGTGTTTTGAACGATTCCTTGTTAAGGTAACGGAACGCTAATCTTAGGTTTGCCAGTCGCCCATATGCTGCCGCAGTTATCTGGTTGATGTGTGCCTCCGGAGACGTGTGGCGTTATACTCACTCCAGGTCTTTCTCCTTTGCCGAGGTTTGTAGCCTGGTTGTTGTGTGTGTGTGTTGTCAAAGACACTTATCGACAGACACTTGGCCAGGTTGTAGTTGAGCGAGGGTAGAAAGTGTGGGAGTGTGTGGGAGATTGTGGGAGAGAGTGGAAGACATTGTGGGAGAGAGAGAGAGAGAGAGAGAGAGAGAGAGAGTACTTGTGTACTTGAGAGTGTAGTTGTGGTTGCAGGGGTCGAGTTACAGCTCCTTGCCGTGGTGTGTGTGTGTGTGTGTGTGTGTGTGTGTGTGTATGTGTGTGTGTGTATGTGTGTGTGTGTGTGTGTGTTTGATACATTTTATTTCATACATGCATTGTGTTTTGTTAGGAATATTAAAACTCTTCATTCTCGGGGGCCCCAAGAATTTTTTTCCCCCCTGTTCATTCTTCAAATTCATTTTTTCCTGTTT
>WNWK01040070.1:0-17147 GCA_009830355.1 Cherax destructor | reverse complement strand
ACTGGACTACTGAAGTACTAGCACAGTTACTACTATACTGGTCAACTGAAGTACAAGCACAATAACTACTATACTGGAATATTGAGGTATTAGCACAGTAACTACTATACTGGACTACTGAGGTTCTAGCACAGTGACTACTATACTGGACTACTGAAGTACTAGCACAGTTACTACTATCCTGGACAACTGAAGTACAAGCACAATAACTAATCTACTGGTATACTGAGGTATTAGCACTGTAACTACTATCCTGAACTACAGCAGTACTAGAACACTAAATACTAAACTGGACTACTGAGGTCCTATCACAGTCACTACTATACTGGACTACTGAGGTACTTGCAGTGTCACTATTATTCTGTACTATTGAGGTACTATCACTGTAACTTCTATACTGGACTAATGAGGTACTAGCAGAGTCACTAATATACTGGACTTCTAAGGAACTAGCAAAGTGGCTGCTATACTGGACTACTGATGTACTAGCACAGTATATACTATAAGGGACTACTTATATACTTGCTCAGTGACTACTATACTGGAGTTCTGCGGTAATAGCACATTGACTACTATACTGGACTACTGATGAACTACCACAGTAACTACTATGCTGGACACCTGAGGTACTAACACAGTGAGTACTGTACAGGACTACTGAGGTTCTAGCACTGTTACTGCTATACTCTACTGCTGAGGTACTAGCTCAGTCACTACAATATTGGACTACTAAGGTACTAGCACAGTCACTACTATTCTGGACAACTGAGGTACTAGCACAGTAACTACTATACTGGACTACTGAAGAACTATCACAGTAACTACTATACTGGACTACAGAGGTACTAGCACAGTTACTACTAAACTGGACTATTGAGATACTACAACTATGACTACTATACTGAACTACTTAGGTACTAGCTCAGTAACTAATTTACTTAACCACTAAGGAACTAGCACAGTGACTACTGTAATGGAATACTGAGGTACTGGCACAGTGACTACTATTCTGGACTTATGAGGTATCAGCACAGTTATTACTATACTGGACAACTATGGAACAATCACAGTAACTACTATTCTGAACTACTGAGGTACTATCACAGTGACTGCTATACTGGACTTCTGAGGTACTAGCACTGATACTACTATACTGGACAACTTAGGTACTAGCTCAATCACTAATATACTGGACTACTGACGTACTAGCACAATCATTACTTTACTGAACTACTGAGGTACTTTTTTTTTTTTTTTCTTATTTAAAACCTTATGTACATAACCATATGACTGCAAGAACAAAAACCGTTCTTCATCATTCGACATAACATAGTACAGAGCAGTTTATCACTTACAATAAGGAAAAAAAACTTATCGACCAAAAGTAACAATACATAACATTGCCACAACATACACTAAAACATGCCAAAACAACAAAATAATTTCAAAGAAAACTAAGCATACGAAAGTTATCAAAACATACAATCATGACATATGCATCACAGTATAAAATCCCCTACCTACTTCTTCAGCTTATTTGCAACCATCCTACCATAATTATATGAAAGGGAAAGACCCTCCCACTGTCAAACACCACTGACAGTGAAAGTGTATCGTACAAAACTACTTCTAACTCAAAATTTACTAAAATTATGTCTCATAAAAGACGAAAATATGGAAAACATTTCCAAATATTCGCAAATTAAACATAATAAATCACTAAACCCAACCTAGCTAAACATTGAAAAAAAAAACTAAACCTAAGCAAAAAAAATGATATCAATATAGCATTACATTTTCATAACTCATTAACATTAGGTGATAAAATAAAGTATTCATAACTCATAGTACTATAAGCTTTAAACAAACAATCCTAATCCATTAATATCCAAAACCTGATCCTATCACCTACACAACCCTACATATACTATAAGTACTATAGTGTCCTACACCTAAAAACACACTGTACAAAAATTCCAAAAGAGACAGATATCTCGTTACAAACATAGAAAAACACAGCATGGAGTGGCCAAAGGCACTACCAAAATCACCCCAATACCTACTCGAACAGAAAAACTAAACATAGAACAACAAATGATAACATGAATACATCCTTGAAATGATACACAAATAAAAAAGTAATAACCGAAAATTTTCACATAACTTCAGCAGAATCCTGCGTCACCACACACTTAAGGAATAATTAATACTTCAAAAGTACACCCAAACAAAAGGTGGACATATCCATATATACATGAAAATCATACCAAATATCATACCATATATTCTACTTAATATAATAAAATATAACCGAAACTCCACCTGCAACCATTAAATGTTTGTCCAGACAAACAATACAATAACAGCCTCATACCCTTGATAGGCACCTCACATTTCACTGTAATGGACAAAATAACTACATCTTTTACTATAACACTTTCATCTGCTTCACTGACAAAACTAAAATTCGAAACCCTGCACCTCACCACTGAAACGCAGCCACAAGGAAAATAAAAAACCTCTGGCCCGTCTACAGGGCACCTACAAACCTACCCCCCCTATTAACCCTAAGCTCCATAGCTAACTACTAAAAATAAAAACTCCTAACCTGAAACTTTACGCTCCACTCACTTTCCTACCATTCCCCACCCCTACCCACCCACTCTTTCACTCGCCCCCTCTCAAACTTAATAAACTTCCCACCGTCATATTCCTGTAAACTTCAGGAAAATGCGTGACTCACTTCCTACCATAAATCTCCCTATTCCTCACTTTTGTTCTTACAAACCCCGCCGCTAACGCCTTAATTAAAACAGCCCTTTCCACATCCCTCATCATCCAAGTCTTATAAATGTAATCCAGCATTATATAGGTTATACCCCTACGTACGCCTTCCGGGAGATTACTCAGCTCCAAACTTAGGGCTTTTAAAACCGACACTTTCCCCCCTCCTACCCAACCTAATACCCTATCCATCCATACTCTGACTAAACCCAAACTTTCACAGAAATATACTGCATGAAATGCTGTCTCCCACTCCCCACACTTAAGACATTCCCCATCCTTCACTAACCCCATCACATATAAAAGACTCCTCGACGCCAGTATACCTTGCAAAAACCTGTAGCCCACTTCTCTAACCCTTGGTGCCACCCTAACTTTCCTCAACCACTCCTAAATGCTCTTCCACTCATACTTTGGATACATAGCTTCCCCTTGTACCACTACCTCCCTTCCCCCAATCCCATCCAACCTACGCAATTTTATACTCTCGGGTTCCCTAGCCACTAACAAAAACCGAAGGATACTCTCACATTCTATTAATTCTTTACCCCCCCACCACTTTCGCACCTCTTTCATCACTCCACCTATTTTCCTACCCCCTGTCCCTCCCATCAATAAACAATTCTGCTTCAAAAACACACTCCTCAACCTTCTCCTCAAAGGCACCAACCCTAAACCACCCCACTTTACACGAGTTTCTACCACTGCCTTACTGAGCCAATGCCTTCCCCTCGCCCATATGAACTGCATAACACCCTTTTCCAGCCTACAAATATCCTTCTCCAAAAGGGGGAAACCCCCCGCCCTGAACCAAAGTTTGCTATATAATAGCACATTAACCACTATCACTCTTTGTAAAAGAGTGATCTCTCTGGCGCTCCAACCTCTCATCCGAGCCAAAGCACCGTTCACCACCTCCCCTGAATTCACCTCCCTAACCCTCTCTAAATCGTTACTGAACACTATCCCACACACCTTCAATTGATTCACACACTTCCATCCATCCTGTTCCCCTAACGGGCCCCCTACCCATCTTCCCACCTCCAACAATAACGATTTGCTTCTATTCACCCTCATACCCGTTAGTAAACCCAACCTACCAACCACCTCACTTATCCACCTCAAACCTCCTTCTGTATGTATTAAAAGAGTTGTATCATCTACATATCCAATAATATCTGTACATTTGGTCTCTGTCTTTCCCTGTGTCCCTTCACCACCCTCAACCAACCTAAAAAAGGGGTCCTGCAGAATAGCAAATAATATCTGTGATAGTGGGCAACCTTGCCTAATACCCTTCCCCATATTCACAGCCCACCCCAATTTACCATTTACCTGAATCCTAAAAACTGTCTCCTCATACAATTGCCTCACCCATCCTACTACCTCCTCTCCAAATCCCATGCGCCTCATAATTTCCATTAATACCCTCCTATTAACCCTATCATACGCAGTGGCCCAATCTATCCCCAGCACCCCCCCCCCTCCTGACAACTTTCTATAAACCCCTTGATTCTCCTATCTCCCCTACACATGCTCCTTCCCGGGATACCATATTGCCCTTCGTGCAACCAAGATCCCACTCCCCTTTTCAACCTATTCGCCAGTATTTTTGCGTATATCTTGTAGTCCGTACTCATTAATACAATTACCCTAAAATCTTTAAAGCTTCTCGCGCCATCCTTCTTGGGCACTAACACTACGACTCCAGTACGAACTAAATCCTCCATAACCCCCCCCTTCATATCATTAAATACCTTAACCAGCACCTCTCTCAATACATCCCAAAACCTAACATACAATTCCCCAGGAAGACCATCCAACCCCGGCGTTTTCCCTATCCGTAAACTTTTAACTGCATTCCACACTTCCTCCTCAGTGATGACATCTTCTAGCTCCCTCCTCTCCTCTCTGCTCACTCTCTCATCAATACTTCCCAGAAATCCCCTTTCATCCCTTGACACCCCCACCTCCTCCTCAAATTTTCTTGCAAACCATGCTTCCCCATACCTGCCTATTGCCTCAGTTGTGTTCAGGACTAGCCCCTCCGCAAAACCGCCCATCGCATCCTCCACTACAATCGCACCTATCGTCATCACTTCCCTCCTTCTCCTAAAGTTTCTCAAAACCACCTCCGACACCCTATCTCCCCATAGAACCTCATCCATACCACTCCTCAACCGTAAAGCTTGAAACCTATCGTTTTGTATGTCCCTCAACTCCATACGCACCCTTTCCCTTTCCACTTCATGAACCCCCCTATTCGGCCACTGTCCTTCAATATACCCTCCAAATACCTCTGATACCCATACCTATACCTAGCATCCTCTCTACAAACATTAACGAAAAAACCTTTATTGCAGGCTTACCCCTATCATTCCACCACTGTGCCACCCCTCCCACCCCCCTACCCCCTTCCACAACCCTCCCCACCACTCCCCAAAATCCACCTCACCACCCAACCTACCCAAAATACTAACATTCAACTTCCAGTAACTTGCATACACCCTCATCGCACCCTCCCATCCTAGTTGTGCAATCACTCCCTTGTGATCCGAAAAACCAGCATCCACACACTCCACCTTCTCCACCTCAACAACCTTTGATACATAAATCCTATTCAACCGTGCCGCATGTGCACCTCTACTATATGTATATTCTACAAATTCACTACCACAACCTACCACATCCACTACTCCTACCGCACACAAAACCTCCCTGAGTATCTTCAAAATCGTCGCTGTACCTCTAGGCTCTACGTCCCTCACCCTTATAACACTATTCCAGTCACCCCCCAGAATGGCTACTTGAGGTAAACCCCGGAAGGCATAAATCAATTCAGACCTGACAAAATCAGACTTCTCTTTTAAGCAGGCACCAGCTGGCATGTAAACCCCAACAAAACTAACTTGAACTGTTCCCCATCTCCCATCCACCCATACCACCCTTCCCCCTCCCCCCTCCTCCCAAGAAACTAACTCGAAAGGACTACCCTCCCTAATACCCACTCCCGCCCCCCCTTTTAACCAGGAAGTCCGACCCACAAACAACCTATAACCTTTCAATACCAAGTCCTCTCCACCCCTAAAATTATGTTCTTGAAAAAAAACCACGTCTATCCTATGTCTACCTAGCATCACCTCAACCCATCTTCTCTTGACCTCCTGTCGGAGGCCATTCATGTTCATTGTTAGACACCTGAAACTAAAGGCATCGGTTTCCCCTTCCTCTGCGGCTGCATTCCCTCATTCTTTCCATTCCTCACTGCTGAAATGCCACTCTTCTTCCAAACTCCAGGTGCAGGTTGCACACTGCAACTATTGCGATCACTAACCCTTCCCCTTACCCTCACTACTTCAGTCCACGCCATTTTCCCCGGGCATTGTCCCGGCGTAAGGACGTCATTTTCAGCTTCTTCCCCTGTCCTTTTCCTGGAATCACCTTTGTCCATGTTCATGTCTACTTCCTCACCAGGCCTATGTACCTCCACTTCAACCTGCACCTCCCGTGCATCCTCACTGTCACTCCTAGAGCCGTCCACTGGCCCTGGCTTTCCATCCTTCTGTTTATCTACAATATCACTGTTTACAAAATCCAACACCTCACTTCCTATTAGATCACCCAGATCCTTCAAAATCTCCTCATCCATACTGTTTCCCTTACCACTCTCACTCTCCTTCGGATTGCTGTCCTCAGGAATCTCTTCCACTGCTTCCTGCCTCCTCCGTTGATTCCTTTCCTCATCCTCGTCAACCTCTGCACTCCAACGGGAGGGCTCCGTTTCTGCTTCCCTCACCCTATGTTCCTGATCGTCCTTGCCATCCTTTCTCTGCTTCCCATTCTCCATGTATGTCACTCGTTCCTCACCTCCTTGTCGCCCAACGTCTCGCCGTCTCACACAATCAGCCGCAAAATGTCCCGTCTGGCCACACAGTCTGCATTTTTTAACTTGACCTTGGTAATTCACATATACCTGAGTACGAAAACATTTCATCAGTACATACGAAGGTATCGGCCTCCTTAAACTCATTTTTAGGGAATATGTACCCTCTAAAAGCCCAGCATAGGGCCCCTGCGCACGTCTACCCAGGTTTACTGCGTGTATAACTCCATAATCCTTGAAAGCATCCCGAATGTCCTCTGGACACGCTTCAAACGGGACATTAAAAACCTTAACCCACCTGTAGGTAGCCGACACATCTCTCAGGCAAACCTCCACACCCATGTTGACAACCATCTTCTTGTCTTGGTACTCATCCACCACTCGCATTCAACGATAAGCCGTAGAGATCTTCATAAGACACTCCATATGTGTCCCGTAAAATAGCCGTTAAGAGCACATCTTCATTTGATGGTAGAACCACTCCCTGCAGCAAAACAACACAAACAGTGTTCACTCGTCGCCGGTACGTTGCAGCCATCTTGGCTGACAATGAAAGTTCCCCAAGCAACCGCTAGGGAGTAGCCCACACGTCCGCTCACCACCAGAGCTGGACGCGGAATGTCTACTGAGGTACTACCACTGTAACTTCTATACTGGACTACTGAGGTACTTGCGTATTCACTACTATACTGGATTGCTGAGGAACTAGCACAGCTACTACTATATTGGACTACTGAGGTACTAGCAGAGTATACTATACTGGACTACTAAGGTACTAGCACAGACACTACTATACTGGACTACTGAGATACTAGGACAGTAACTACTATACTGGACTACTGAGGTACTTTCACAGAAACTACTATACTGCACTACTGAGGTACTAGCACAGTGACTATTATACTGGACTATTGAGGAACTACCACAGTGAATACTATACTGGACTACTGGGGTACTAGCACAGTAACAACTATATTGGACTAGTGAGGTACTAGCACAGTGACTACTCTACTGGACTACTGAAGTATTGCACAGTAACTACTATACTGGACTACTGAGATTCTAGCACAGTGACTACTATACTGGACTACTTAGGTACTAGCACAGTAACTACTATCTTGGAATGCTGAGGAACTAGCATAGTAACTACTATCTTGAACCACAGCGGTACTAGCATATTAAATACTATACTGGACTACTGAGGTCCTAGCACAGTCACTAGTATAGTGGACTACTGTGGTAATAGCACAGTGAACACTATACTGGACTCCTGGGGTACTAGCAAAGTAACTACTATAATGGACTAGTGTGGAACAAGCACAGTGACTACTCTACTTGACTACTGAAAAACTATCACAGTAATAACTATGATGGACAACTAAGGAACAAGCACAATAACTACTATGCTGGACAACTGAGCTACTTGCAGTGTCACTATTATTCTGTACTACTGATGCACTAGCACTGTAACTTCTATACTGGACTAATGAGGTACTAGAACAGTCACTACTATATTGGACTACTGAGGAAATAGCACAGTAACTACTATACTGGACTACTGTGGTATTTGCACAATAACTTCTATTCTGGACTACTGTGGTACTAGCACAGTGACCACTATACTGGACTACTGAGGTACTCGCAATATGACTGATATACTGGAATATTGATATACCAGCACAGTAACTACTATACTGGAGTACTATGGTACTAGCAAAGTGATTGCTATACTGGACTATTGACATACTTGCAATGTATTTTCTATACTGGACTACTGACGTACAAGAACAGTAATTACTATACTGGATTACAGAGGTACTAGCACAGTTACTACTTAATTGGACTTCTGAGATATTACCACACTGACTACTAAACTGAACTACTGGGGCACTAACACAGTAAATACTATATTGGACCACTAATGTACTAGCACAGTGACTACTTTAGTGGAAAACTGAGGTACTAGCACAGTGACTACTATATTGGACTTCTGAGGTACCAGCACAGTTATTATTATAGTGGACAACTGAGGAACTAGCACAGTAATTACTATACTGTACTACTGAGGTACTAGCACTGTAACTACTATTCTGGACTACTTAGGTACTAACACCGTGACTACAATACTGGACTACTGATCTACTAGCACAGAAACTACTATAATGGACTGTTGGGGTACTAGCAAAGTGAATACTATACTAGACAACTGAGATACTAGTATAGTAACTTCTATACTGGGTTACTTAGGTGCTAGCACAGTAGCTACTATACTGAACTACTAAGGAGCTAGCACAGTAACTACACTGGACTACAGAGGTACTAACACAGTGACTGCTATACCGGACTTCTGAGGTACTAGCACTGATACTAATATACTGGACAACTGAGGTACTAGCTCAGTCACTACTATAATTGACTACTAAGGTACTAGCACAGTCACTGCTTTACTGGACTACTGACGTTCTAGCATTGTAACTACTATACTGGACTTCTGAGGTTCTAGAACAGTGACTACTGGACTACTTAGGTAGTAGCACAGTCACTACTATACTGAACTTCTGAGGTACTTGAACAGTGACTACTGTACTGGACTACTGAGGTACTACGACAGTGACTACTATACTGGACAACTGAGGTACTAGCACAGCCACTTCTATACTGGACTACTGTTGTACTTGCACAGTCACTACTCTACTGGACTACTGAAGTACTAGCAGAGTCACTACTATACTGGACAACTGAGGTACTAGGACAGCAACTACTATATCGGACAACTGAGGTACTAGCACAGTCACTACTATACTGGACTACTGAGAAAATAGGATAGTACCTACTATACTGGACTACTGAGGTACTAGCACAGTAACTACTATATTGCACTACTGAGGTACTAGCACAGTGACTACTATAATGGACTACTAAGGAACTACCACAGTGAATACTATACTGGACTACTGTGGAACTAGCAAAATGAGAACTATATTGGACTAGTGAGGTACTAGCACAGTGACTACTATTCTGGACTACTGAAGTATTGCACAGTAACTACTATATTGGACTACAGACGTACTAGCACATTGAATACAATACTGAAATAATGAGGTACTAGCACAGTCACTACTATACTGGACTACTGCAGTTCTAGCACAGTGACTACTATACTGGACTACTAAGGTCCTAGCACAGTCAATAGTATACTGGACTACTGAGGTACTAGCACAGTGACTACTATACTGAACTACTGAGGTATTATCACAGTGACTACTATAATTGACTACTGGGGTAATAGCACTGTAACTACTATACTGGACTAGTGAGGTACTAGCACAGTGACTACTATACTGGACTACTGAAGTACAAGCATAATAACTACTATACTAGAATACTGAGGTATTAGCACAGTAACTACTATCCTGAACTACAGCGGTACTAGAACATTAAATACTAAACTGGACTACTGAGGTCCTATCACAGTCACTACTATACTGGACTACTGAGGTATTTGCAGTGTCACTATTATTCTGTACTATTGAGGTACTATCACTGTAACTTCTATACTGGACTAATGAGGTACTAGCACAGTCACTACTATACTGGACTTCTAAGGAACTAGCAAAGTGGCTGCTATACTGGACTACTGATGTAGTAGCACAGTATATACTATAAGGGACTACTTATATACTTGCTCAGTGACTACTATACTGGACCTCTGCGGTAATAGCACATTAACTACTATACTGGACTACTGACGAACTACCACAGTAACTACTATGCTGGACACATGAGGTACTAACACAGTGAGTACTGTACAGGACTACTGAGGTTCTAGCACTGTTAATACTATACTCGACTGCTGAGGTACTAGCTCAGTAACTACAATATTGGACTACTAAGGTACTCGCACAGTCACTACTATTTGGACAACTGAGGTACTAGAACAGTAACTACTATACTGGACTACTGAAGAACTAGCACAGTAACTACTATACTGGACTACATAGGTACTAGCACAGTTACTACTAAACTGGACTATTGAGATACTACAACTATGAATACTATACTGAACTACTTAGGTACGAGTTTAGTAACTAATTTACTGGACCACTTAGGAACTAGCACAGTGACTACTGTAGTGGAATAGTGAGGTACTGGCACAGTGACTACTATACTGTACAACTGAGGAACTATCACAGTAACTACTATTCTGAACTACTGAGGTACTAGCACAGTGACTACTATACTGGACTACTGAGGTACTAGAACAGTGACTACTATACTGTACAACTGAGGAACTATCACAGTAACTACTATACTGAGTTACTTATGTGCTACCACAGTAACTACTATTCTTGACTTCTGGGCCACTAGCACAGTGACTACTATACTAGACAATTGAGGTACTATCACAGTCACTACTATACTGGACTACTGAGGTAATTTCACAATTCCTACTATACTCGACTACTGAGGTACTAGCACAGTAACAACTTTACTGGACTAGTGAGGTACTAGCACAGAGACTACTATACTGGACTATTGAGGTACTAGCACAGTGACTACTATTCTGGACTACTGAGGTACTAGAACAGTGACTACTATACTAGACAACTGAGGAACTATCACTGTAACTACTATACTGAGTTACTTATGTGCTACCACAGTAACTACTATTCTTGACTTCTGTGCCACTAGCACAGTGACTTCTATACTAGACAATTGAGGTACTATCAGAGTCACTAATATACTGGACTACTGACGTAATTGCACAGTTCCTACTATACTCGACTAGTGAGGTACTAGCACAGTAACAATTATACTGGACTAGTGAGGTACTAGCACAGTGACTACTCTACTGGACTACTGAAGTATTGCACAGTAACTACTATACTGGACTACGGAGGTTCTAGCACAGAGACTACTATACTGGACTACTTAGGTCCTAGCACAATCACTACTATAACGGACTAATGAGGTACTTGCACAGTGACTACTATACTGGACTACTGAAGTACTAGCACAGTAACTACTATCCTGGACAACTGAGGTACAAGCACAATAACTACTATACTGAAATGCTGAGGAACTAGCATAGTAACTACTATCTTGAACCATAGCGGTAATAGCATATTAAATACTATACTGGACTACTGAGGTCCTAGCACAGTCACTAGTATACTGGACTACTGAGGTACTAGCACAGTGAATACTATACTGGACTCTTGGGGTACTAGCAAAGTAACTACTATACTGGACTAGTGTGGAACAAGCACAGTGACTACTCTACTTGACTACTGAAAAACTAGCACAGTAACTACTATGATGGACAACTGAGGAACAAGCACAATAACTACTATGCTGGACAACTGAGGTACTAGCACAGTCACTACTATAATGGACTACACAAGTACTAGCACAGTCACTACTATAATGTGCTACTGAGCTACTTGCAGTGTCACTATTATTCTGTACTACTGATGGTCTAGCACGGTAACTTCTATACTGGACTAATGAGGTACTAGAACAGTCACTACTATATTGGACTACTGAGGAAATAGCACAGTAACTACTATACTGGACTACTGTGGTATTTGCACAATAACTTCTATACTGGACTACTGAGGTACTAGCACAGTGACCACTATACTGGACTACTGAGGTACTCGCACAGTGACTGCTATACTGGACTATTGACATACTTGCAATGTATTTTCTATACTGGACTACTGACGTACAAGAACAGTAACTACTATACTGGATTACACAGGTACTAGCACAGTTACTACTGTAGTGGAAAACTGAGGTACTAGCACAGTGACTACTATATTGGACTTCTTAGTTACCAGCACAGGTATTATTATAGTAGACAACTGAGGAACTAGCACAGTAATTACTATAATGGACTACTGAGGTACTAACACAGTAACTACTATTCTGAACTACTGAAAATCTATCACAGTAAATACTATTCTGGAATACTTAGGTACTAGCACAGTAACTACTATACTGGACTACTGATGTACTAGCACAGAAACTACTATAATGGATTGTTGAGGTATTAGCAAAGTGAATACTATACTAGACAACTGAGGTACTAGTATAATAACTATTATACTGGGTTACTTAGGTGCTAGCACAATAACTACTATACTGAACTACTAAGGAGCTAGCACAATAACTACTTACTGCACTGGACTAACAGCTGAAGGTACTAGTCAGCACTGATACTACTATACTGGACAACTGAGGTACTAGCTCAGTCACTACTATACTGGACTACTGAGGTACTAGCATTGTAACTACGATATTGGACTTCTGAGGTTCTAGAACAGTGACTACTATACAGGACTACTGAGGTACTAAGACAGTGACTACTATACTGGACAACTGAGGAACTAGCACAGCCACTTCTATACTTGACTACTGTGGTACTTGCACAATCACTACTATACTGGATTACTGAGGTACTAGCAGAGTTACTACTATACTGGACAACTGAGGTACTAGCACAGCCACTACTATATTGGACTACTGAGGTACTTGCAGAGTCACTACTATACAGAAATAGTAAGATACTAGCACAGTCACAACTATACTGGACTACTGAAGTATTGCACAGTAACTACTATACTGGACTACAGAGGTACTAGCACATTGAATACAATACTGAACTAATGAGGTACTAGCACAGTCACTTCTATACTGGACTACTGAGGTTCTAGCTCAGTGACTACTATACTGGACTACTGAGGTTCTAGCAAAGTCACTACTATAATGGACTATAGTACAGTGACTGCTATACTCAACTACTGAGGTATTAGCACAGTGACTATTATACTTGACCACTGGAATACTAGCACTGTAACTACTATACTGGACTAGTGAGGTACTAGCACAGTGATTACTATACTTGAATACTGAGGTACTAGCACAGTAACTAATATACTGTACTATTATGGTACTAGCAAAGTGACTGCTATAATGAACTACTGACGTATTTGCATTTAATTTTCTATACTGGACTACTGACGTACTAGAACAGTAACTACTATCCTGGATTACAGAAGTACTAGCACAGTTACTACTTTGCTTGACTACTTAGGTACTAACACAGTGACTGCTATACCGGACTACTGAGGTACTAGCTCAGTCACTACTAAAGTGGACTACTGAGGTACTAGCACAGTAACTACTTTGCTGAACTTCTGAGGCACTCGAACAGTGACTACTATACTGGACTACTGAGGTACTACGACAGTGACTACTATACTGGATAACTGAGGTACTGGCACATCCACTTCTATACTGGACTACTGAGGTACTTGCACAGTCACTACTATACTGGACTACTGAAGTACTAGCAGAGTCACTAATATACTGGTCATCTGAGGTACTAGCAGAGTCACTACTATACTGGACTACCATGGTACTAGCACAGTCATTACTATACTGGACTACGGAGATACTAGGACAGTAACAACTATACTGGACTACTGAGGTACTACGACAGTGACTACTATACTGGATAACTGAGGTACTGGCAATCCACTTCTATACTGGACTACTGAGGTACTTGCACAGTCACTACTATACTGGACTACTGGGGTACTAGCACAGTAACAACTATACTGGACTAGTGGGTACTAGCACAGTGACTTCTATACTGGACTACATAAGTATTGCACAGTAACTACTATACTGCAATGTAGAGGTACTAGCACATTGAATATAATACTGAACTAATGAGGTACTAGCACATTCACTACTATACTGGACTACTAAGGTTCTAGCATAGTGACTACTATACTGGACTACTGAGGTCCTAGCACAGTCACTATTATAATGGACTACTGAGGTACTAGCACAGTGACTGCTATACTGAACTACTGAGGTAATAGCACAGTGACTACTATACTGGACTACTGGGGTACTAGCACTGTAACTACTATACTGTACTAATGAGGTACTATCACAGTGACTACTATACTGGACTACTGAAGTTTTAGCACAGTAACTAACTACTATCCTGGCCAATTGAGGTACAAGCACAATAACTACTATACTTGAATACTGAGTTAATAGCACAGTAACTACTATCCTGCACTACAGCGGTAAGAACAATTAATATTATACTGGACTACTGATGTCCTAGCACAGTCACTACTCTACTGGACTACTGAGGTACTAGCACAGTGAATACTATACGTGACTACTAGCACAGTAACTACTATACTGGACTAGTGTGGAACAAGCACAGTGACTACTATACTGGTCTACTGTAAAACTAGCAGAGTAAATACATTGCAGGACAACTGATGTACAAGCACAATAACTACTATGCAGGACAACTGAGGTACTAGCACAGTCACTACAATATTGGACTACTGAAGTACTAGCACAGTCACTACAATACTGGACTACTGAGGTACTTGCATTGTCACTATTATTTTGTACTACTGAGATACTAGCACTGTAACTTCTATAGTAGATTAATGAGGTATTAGCACAGTCACTACTATATTAGAGTACTGAGGAACTAGCACAGTAACTACTATACTGGACTACTGTTGTATTAGGACAATAACTTCTATACTGGACTACTGAGGTACTAGCACAGTGACTACTATACTGGACTACAGATATACGAGCTCAGTAACTATTATACTGGACTACTATGGTACTAGCAAAGTGATTGCTATACTGGACTACTGACGTACTTGCAATGTATCTTGTATACTGGACTACAGAAAGACTAGCATAGTCACTACTATAATAGACTTCAGAGGAACTAGAACATAAACTACTATAATGGATTACAGAGATATTACCACACTGACTAGCACAGTAATTACTAAACTTTACCCTAAGGTAAAGTGACTAATGTAGTGGAAAACTGAGGTACTAGCACAGTGACTACTATACTGGACTTCTGATGTACCAGCACAGTTATTACTATAGTGGACAACTGAGATACTAGCACAGTAACTATTATACTGGACTACTGAGGTAACAACACAGTAACTACTATTCTGGACTACTGAGGTACTAGCACATTAACTACTATACTGGACTACTGAGGGACTAGCACTGTGACTACTATACTGGACTACTGATGTACTAGCACAGAAAGTACTATAATGGACTGTTGAGGTACTAGCACAGTGACTACTATTCCTCGGGGCCAGGAGCTGAGTCTCGACCCCTGCAACCACAATTAGGTGAGTACTGTGTTACTTAGGTGCTAGCACATTAACTACTTCACTGGACTTCTGGGTTGCTAGCACAGTGACTACTATTCTTGACAATTGAGGTACTAGCACAGTTACTACTATACTGGACTACTAAGGTACTTGTACAGTTACTATTATACTGGACTACTGATGTACTAGCACAGAAACTATTATAATGGACTGCTGAGGTACTAACACAGTGAATACTATACTGGACAACAGAGGTACTAGTACTGAACTACTAAGGATCTAGCACAGTACCTACTTCAGTGTTCCCAGCACCTCGGTCCTGCGTCCTTCAATCTTCACCCTTCCTCCAGCTACAGCAGTGATTTAATTTTTTTTTTGTTATTGCACCAGTATCTTAAAATTTCCCCCAGTGAAAACTGTAAAGTAACATCTTAGTAATTGTTGCAGTCTCTTGCAGTAATTCTGGTATCCTGCCTAGTGCTGTTGTGTAGTAATTTCCCCGTGTTCGTCTGCGCTCCCTAAGCCACGGTCAGCAGTGCTCTCAGACACGTTCCCAGTGTAAACACAACGCCGTGCTCAGCTGGCGAGGTTCTGTGCTCTTTATTAAAATCCATCCCTTTCACAGAGCCCTACGACCCCTTTCCAGTTCTTACCAATTGTTGCACAAGATTATTCTATTGAAGAAAACCCCATATAAGTTCCCAAGTCCTCAGACGGCATTCAGCCACCAGTACACACCTGCCTATTTGCGCCTCTCCATCAACAATCAAAGCTACGTAAACAGTGACTGTCTGGCATTTTCTAAGAGTTTGTGACATTATTTAATTGCCCTGCACCAAGTACAGTATCACTGAAGCCCATACTTTCAGTGAATTATTCAGCAACATTGTTGCACTTTGCAAACTCATTTTTTTGCATTTTAAATCCTAGTGCATTATTCTGCACATAGCCTCTCACCTAATTATTAATTGTTCCTGCTCAAAGTTGTTCATTGTGCTACCCATATATATATATATATATATATATATATATATATATATATATATATATATATATATATATATATATATATATATATATATATATCTGTGAACAAGCAATTAATTCACTTGTTCCAAAATTTACCTTGAGTTTCAGAGAGTATCATTCTTTTTGACGTAATCCACGCATTTGTTAGCAATTAAGCAGTTTTCGAGTAATACCGTGTGGTGTCCTCTCTGACTCTGTGTTGAGTTCTAGCCGTTTGCATATCTATTCTTGCTTTGATCCCTTTCCCTTTCTCC
>WNWK01040069.1:0-17148 GCA_009830355.1 Cherax destructor | reverse complement strand
TGTATCATGATGTGAGTGTACTGTGGTGAGTGTACTGTGACGTGGGTGTATCATGATGTGAGTGTACTGTGGTGAGTGTACTGTGACGTGGATGTATCATGATGTGAGTGTACTGTGGTGAGTGTACCATGACGTGGGTGTATCATGATGTGAGTGTACTGTGGTGAGTGTACCATGACGTGGGTGTATCATGATGTGAGTGTACTGTGGTGAGTGTACTATGATCTGAATGTATTGGAGCGTAAGTGTACTGTAAAGTAAATTTTATTTTTGTGAGGAATGGTTTACAGTCGGTGCAGTAAATGTGTCACTATTGACATACTTTATAGAAAGCCCCTGGTTATGCAGAGCTTCAGGAATAGAAGATGTACGACACTCCCCCAGCGGGGCGCCAATGCCGGGGTCACCTACTGGACCCATTATGTTGTACCTCTCCAATCTTTTGACTACCACCCACAGGATAATAATAATAATGTCTTTATTTCTACAAGTTCATGTACAAGGTATACAAGTCTGGCTGACATCAGTGACAAACTAATATATAGAAAGCTGCTTGTTATGCTGAGCATTTCCCCCAAATTATGTCAATTTTGTCCCAGGATGCGACCCACACCAGTCGACTTAACAACCAGGTACCCATTTTACTAATGGGTGAATAGGGACAACAGGTGTAAGGAAACACGCTCAATGTTCTCACCCTTGCTGGAAATCGAACCCGGACCCTCTGCGTGCGAAGCGAGAGCTTTGCCTACTAGGCATAATAAAGATGAACCTCTCGTGAAAAAAACCCGGGCCATGACTACACCGGTTAATCATAAACATTACCATCATTTCAGGCAGTCTTAAATTAACTTACGTCTACTTATAACACATGATTACTAGTGTGCGAGAACAATATGTTAGACACTTGAGTTACACAACAGCTTTTAACACCGCTCCTTCAGAGTGCTGGCACTGTACTTCCCATCTCCAGGACTCAAGTCCGGCCTGTCGGTATATTTAATAGACAAATGCTTCAGGCTGTGATGGATATGTGGGGCAGCGGGCCTCCAGCAGCAACAGCCTGGTTGACCAGGCAAGCACCAGACGAGCCTGGCCTATGGCCGGGCTCAGAGAGTAGAGAAACTCTCGAAACTGCTTCACTCAAAAAATGTCAGTGTGTCTAGTTTTAACACCTGTATTTGAAGATATTTTATTTATTAAACAACCATGGTGATATGACAAATCCATGTCTAAGACTTTAATAATAATAATCTTTATTTCTATTTTACTGGAATATAATCCCCTTGTCAGGGCCCAAGACTGTTCAATTGCCTCCCAGCATTCATAAGAGGGATAACTAATAGACCCCCTGGCTGTCTTCAAGAGGGAGCTGGACAAAACCAGCCGGGCTGTGTTTTGTACGTCGGTTTACACATGGCCAGCAGTAATAGCCTGGTTGATCAGGCCCTGATCCACCGTGAGGCCTGGATTTCCAAGCACAAATAGCATAGATGAGTTAGGGATAGTTCAGAGAGTAGTATAATGCAACTGATGTTGTTTGAGGTACATAATAACGTACCTTAGAGAGGATGCCAGCTTAGTTTACTACTTTTTTTTTTTTTTGCTGTGCTGAATCTGGGTGTTGAATTTCAAGAAGCAGACCTAAGAATTTTCCTTCACTTTGTCTTACAATGGGAGAACCATTAATCATAACATTTAGTTGAACCTCAGCAGCTCTGTTCCCAAACATCATGTAGAAGTTGTTGTCAATGTTAAGAGTGAGTTTATTAGTAGTCATCCTAGTCTATGTGCTCATAATTAACAGTGTTATTGAGGGAATTCGGATTTGGGTGGGAGATGACAAAAGTTGTGTCGTCAGCAAACACAACAAGCTTAAATTAGTAAGATGTATTTGGAAAATCATTGATGTATATGAGGAAAAGCAGAGGGCCGAGAACACCGCCTTGGGGCACCTCTATGTCGATAGGTCGCATTGATGGAGACATATTGGTGTCTGTTGTTAAGGTAGGACTTTATGCAATTGCATGACCTCTGATACCATAATGTTAAAGTTTACATTGCAGGATGTTGTAATCTAGTGTATCAAAAGCTTTCATAAAATCTATAAAGAGTCCTAGTGAATATTTATTGTTCTCATGCCATGTATAAACGAAGAATAAAAAAACCCACAATACCGTGACTGGAATAATACACAAATAATCCGCACGTAAGAAACTGAAGGTTATTGGCGACGTTTCGGTCCGACTTGGACTATTAATTAATCTAGTATTTTATAATTACATAGTTTGTGCTTTCATTTGTTGTGTAACCAGACTGGCAGGAGTGAGTATACTGAGTGGTGTTAACACAGTGTTATCTCTATTGTTATCTCTGGTGTTATCCTGCGCTGTAATACTATAATTTACATTACCATCTATATTTGCATTCCAATAACAATAACAACTTTCACAAAGGTTAATGTTGCAGTTTTATAACTGTAGTGTAAACACGCCTCTGGCAAGACAGTGATGGAGTGAATGATGATGAAAGTGTTTCTTTTTCGGGCCACACTGCTCTGGTGGGAAACTGCCGATGTGTTAATAAAAAAATATTAAATATATGTGAGAGCTGAATCCAAAAAATTTTGATGCCAGTTAATCAAGAATTTATATTTAATTTTAAATTTATTATAATCAGTGTAACTTGTTTTTAATTTCAGTGTTGTTCAAAATTAGTTATTTTTTGTTAGATTGTGGATAGTTTGTTGCCATTAATGGTAATATTTGCAAATAGTAGGGTAGAAAAATATTTTTTTTTTAACTAATCACATAAAAATAATAGCGCACAAGGCTTCTTTTATGGGTTCCATATTTTTTATTATTATGTTATTGAATAGGCTGTGCTGTGGGTAATGACTGGCATCTTCAACAGCTTGTATTACCTGTCTGTCTTCTAGGCTTCTGACGTATGCCTGTCAGCGCTTCACATGGGTGCTATCCCTGCCACCGGAGGAACCTTCCATATTACCAAATATCAACAAAAAACAAGTAATGTTATAGGCTCTGCCTTAAACAGGATAAACTCAACGAACAAGTGAGTTACAGATGTTCCCGTTTAATTTAGTGATGGGAAGTAGAAGACTGACTGTGATGAGATGCTAGGTAAGATAAGATTGTGCTCGGATTTTTAACCCCGGAGGGTTAGCCACCCTGGATAACCCAAGAAAGTTAGTCTTATTTTCCATTGGGGTCCTTCAATCTTGTACCCCAGGATGTGACCCACACTAGTCGACTAACACCCAGGTACCTGCTTGCTTGCTAGGTGAACGGGGACAGCAGGTGTAAGGAAACACGCCCAGTGTTTCCACCGGCCGGGTACTGAACCACGGACACTGAGTGTGGGAGGCGAGAGCGTTGCCTACCAGGCCACGGGTCACTGGTGAGAGTAGATGATAGGTAGAGAGAATATTTGCCCAGCAGGGAGGAACAATTACAGTGACTAGAAAGTGACAGGTAAGGACAGGATAGTCTTTAGTGAGGATGGACTAAATAAGAGACAGTTTTCAGGTGGGAAGGGATAGCTAGAGGGACAGTACATGGCCAGATAGAAACAAATAGGAAAATATAATTTGCCATCCTGAGAATAGAAAGTGAGACAGTCCTTAGCCATGAGGGAACAATTTAGTACCAAAAAAAATGATTGGTAAAGGATTATCTTAGGTCAGGGAAACAGTGCTCAGTTAGTGGATGGCAGTGTTCAGTTAGTGGATGGCAGTGTTCAGTTAGTGGATGGCAGTGTTCAGTTAGTGGATGGCAGTGTGCAGTTAGTGGATGGCAGTGTTCAGTTAGTGGATGGCAGTGTTCAGTTAGTGGATGGCAGTGTTCAGTTAGTAGATGGCAGTGTTCAGTTAGTGGATGGCAGTGTTCAGTTAGTGGATGGTAGTGTTCAGTTAGTGGATAGCAGTGTTCAGTTAGTGGATGGTAGTGTTCAGTTAGTGGATAGCAGTGTTCAGTTAGTGGATGGCAGTGTTCAGTTAGTGGATGACAGTGTTCAGTTAGTGGATGGCAGTGTTCAGTTATTGGATGGCAGTGTTCAGTTAGTGGATGGTAGTGTTCAGTTAGTGGATGGCAGTGTTCAGTTAGTGGATGGTAGTGTTCAGTTAGTGGATGGAAGTGTTCAGTTAGTGGATGGCAGTGTTCAGTTAGTGGATGGCAGTTTGCAGTTAGTGGATGGCAGTGTGCAGTTAGTGGATGGCAGTGTTCAGTTAGTGGATGGCAGTGTTCAGTTAGTGGATGGCTGTGTTCAGTTAGTGGATGGCAGTGTGCAGTTAGTGGATGGCAATGTTCAGTTAGTGGATGGCAGTGTGCAGTTAGTGGATGGCAGTATTCAGTTAGTGGATGGCAGTGTGCAGTTAGTGTATGGCAGTGTTCAATTAGTGGATGTCAGTGTGCAGTTAGTGGATGGCAGTGTGCAGTTAGTGGATGGCAGTGTTCAGTTAGTGGATGGCAGTGTGCAGTTAGTGGATGGCAGTGTTCAGTTAGTGGATGGCAGTGTGCAGTTAGTGGATGGCAGTGTTCAGTTAGTAGATGGCAGTGTTCAGTTAGTAGATGGCAGTGTTCAGTTAGTGGATGGTAGTGTTCAGTTAGTAGATGGCAGTGTTCAGTTAGTAGATGGCAGTGTTCAGTTAGTGGATGGCAGTGTGCAGTTAGTGGATGGCAGTGTTCAGTTAGTGGATGGCAGTGTTCAGTTAGTGGATGGCAGTGTGCAGTTAGTGGATGGCAGTGTGCAGTTAGTGGATGGCAGTGTTCAGTTAGTGGATGGCAGTGTGCAGTTAGTGGATGGCAGTATTCAGTTAGTGGATGGCAGTGTGCAGTTAGTGGATGGCAATGTTCAGTTAGTGGATGGCAGTGTGCAGTTAGTGGATGGCAGTATTCAGTTAGTGGATGGCAGTGTGCAGTTAGTGGATGGCAGTGTTCAATTAGTGGATGGCAGTTTGCAGTTAGTGGATGGCAGTGTGCAGTTAGTAGATGGCAGTGTTCAGTTAGTGGATGGCAGTGTGCAGTTAGTGGATGGCAGTGTGCAGTTAGTGGATGGCAGTGTTCAGTTAGTGGATGGCAGTGTGCAGTTAGTGGATGGCAGTGTTCAGTTAGTAGATGGCAGTGTTCAGTTAGTGGATGGCAGTGTTCAGTTAGTGGATGGTAGTGTTCAGTTAGTGGATGACAGTGTTCAGTTAGTGGATGGTAGTGTTCAGTTAGTGGATGGCAGTGTTCAGTCACTAACAGGAGTTCAGTCAGGGACTGATTGTACACTATTTTGTTTCACCTTATAACCAGTAATCTCTCTTGTTACAGGGTCGTACAAGCTAGGGAAGCTGTGTATGAAATTGTTAAGACAGGCCTGGCTATCACTCAGGATGGTAAGTACTTACGTATGTTCCTGGCTATCACTCAGGATGGTAAGTACGTACGTATGTTCCTGGCTGTCCTCAGGATGGTAAGTACTTACGTATGTTCCTGGCTATCACTCAGGATGGTAAGTACGTACGTATGTTCCTGGCTATCACTCAGGATGGTAAGTACTTACGTATGTTCCTGGCTGTCACTCACGATGGTAAGTACGTACGTATGTTCCTGGCTATCACTCAGGATGGTAAGTACGTACGTATGTTCCTGGCTATCACTCAGGATGGTAAGTACTTACGTATGTTCCTGGCTGTCACTCAGGATGGTAAGTACTTACGTATGTTCTTGGCTATCACTCAGGATGGTAAGTACGTACGTATGTTCCTGGCAATTTTGGAAATTCTCTGGAAATTTTGGAAATTCTCTGGAAATTTTGGAAATTCTCTGGAAATTTTGGAAATTCTCTATCACTCAGGATGGTAAGTACTTACGTATGTTCCTGGCTGTCACTCACGATGGTAAGTACGTACGTATGTTCCTGGCTATCACTCAGGATGGTAAGTACGTACGTATGTTCCTGGCTGTCACTCAGGATGGTAAGTACTTACGTATGTTCTTGGCTATCACTCAGGATGGTAAGTACGTACGTATGTTCCTGGCTATCACTCAGGATGGTAAGTACGTACGTATGTTCCTGGCTATCACTCAGGATGGTAAGTACGTACGTATGTTCCTGGCTGTTACTCAGGATGGTTAGTACGTACGTATGTTCCTGGCTGTTACTCAGGATGGTAAGTACGTACGTATGTTCCTGGCTGTCACTCAGGATGTTAAGTACGTATGTTCCTGGCTTTCACTCAGGATGGTAAGTACGTATGTTCCTGACTGTCACTCAGCATGGTAAGTACGTGTGTTCCTGACTCTCACTCAGGATGATAAGTACGTGTGTTCCTGACTGTCACTCAGGATGATAAGTACGTGTGTTCCTGACTGTCACTCAGGATGATAAGTACGTGTGTTCCTGACTGTCACTCAGGATGATAAGTACGTATGTACCTGGCTGTCACTCAGGATGGTAAGTACGTATGTTCCTGACTGTCACTCAGGATGGTAAGTACGTATGTTCCTGACTGTCACTCAGGATGGTAAGTACGTATGTTCCTGACTGTCACTCAGGATGATAAGTACGTATGTACCTGGCTGTCACTCAGGATGGTAAGTACGTATGTTCCTGACTGTCACTCAGGATGGTAAGTACGTATGTTCCTGACTGTTACTCAGGATGGTAAGTACGTATGTTCCTGGCTGTCACATAGAATGGTAAGTACGTATGTTCCTGACTGTCACCTGTGATGGTAAGTACGTATGTTCCTGACTGTTACTCAGGATGGTAAGTACGTATGTTCCTGACTGTTACTCAGGATGGTAAGTACGTATGTTACTGACTGTTACTGAGGATGGTAAGTACGTATGTTCCTGGCTGTCACATAGAATGGTAAGTACGTATGTTCCTGGCTGTCACATAGAATGGTAAGTACGTATGTTCCTGACTGTTACTCAGGATGGTAAGTACGTATGTTCCTGACTGTCACTCAGGATGGTAAGTACGTATGTTCCTGGCTGTCACTCAGGATGTTAAGTACGTATGTTCCTGACTGTCACATAGAATGGTAAGTACGTATGTTCCTGACTGTCACTCAGGATGGTAAGTACGTATGTTCCTGGCTGTCACTCAGGATGTTAAGTACGTATGTTCCTGGCTGTCACATAGAATGGTAAGTACGTATGTTCCTGACTGTCACTCAGGATGATAAGTACGTATGTTCCTGACTGTCACTCTTTGTTACACATTGTGGTAGTGTTACCAACTCACTCTTCTACTTTGTTACACATTGTGGCAGTGTTACCAACTCACTCTTCTACTTTGTTACACATTGTGGTAGTGTTACCAACTCACTTCTACTTTGTTACACATTGTGGTAGTGTTACCAACTCACTTCTACTTTGTTACACATTGTGGTAGTGTTACCAACTCACTCTTACTTTGTTACACATTGTGGTAGTGTTACCAACTCACTCTTACTTTGTTACACATTGTGGTAGTGTTACCAACTCACTCTTACTTTGTTACACATTGTGGTAGTGTTACCAACTCACTCGTACTTTGTTACACATTGTGGTAGTGTTACCAACTCACTTCTACTTTGTTACACATTGTGGTAGTGTTACCAACTCACTCTTACTTTGTTACACATTGTGGTAGTGTTACCAACTCACTCTTACTTTGTTACACATTGTGGTAGTGTTACTAACTTCTACTTTGTTACACAGTGTGACACAGCTGTTCAATATGATGAAGTTGCAAGAACTTGCGTGACATTTCAGTACATTGTTGCCAAGGTTGACAGTGATGGAGAGTTAATGAGACTGTGTTTTGCAGATTTGCGTTCTGATGTAGTGGTGGTACACGACTCAGGGTTCCCAATAACATCCCTGACCTGCCTCGCCCAAGACCAGGCTACAAACTTCACCGAGAATGATATAAATTCGTGGTCGTATGATACATTTCCAGACAGAGAACCAGGAAAAGGAGGTAATATATTGGTGGAATTTACAGTGTGTGTGTACGTTTGTAAATAAGTCAACCTGGAAGTTATGGCATTTTATTTCAATCAAATTACGTAACATGTTTGTTGTGACTTATTCATATACATTGTAGTACAGTATATGATAACTTGCTTTCTCTTTAAACTCAAGAATTATTGTACCTCCGTCTATCAGTCTATTAAAATGTGTAAGTTTATTTAGGCACAGGTTCACATACCTGGAGTATACCTGGAGAGGTTTACGGGGGTCAACACCCCTGCGGCCCGGTCTGTGACCAGGCTTCATGGTGGATCAGGGCCTGATCAGCCAGGCTGTTACTGTTGGCCGCATGCAAACCGACGTACGAACCACAGCCTGGCTGGTCAGGTACTGACTTTAGGTGTTTGTCCAGTGCCTGCTTGAAGACAGACAGGGGTCTATTGGTAATCCCCTTTATGTATGCTGGGAGGCAGTTGAACAGTCTTGGGGGCCTGACACTTATTGTGTTGTCTCTCAACGTGCTAGTGGTACCCCTACTTTTCATTGGGGGATGTTGCATCGTCTGCCGAGTCTTTTGCTTTCATAGGGAGTGATTTTCGTGTGCAAGTTTGGTACTAATCCCTCTAGGATTTTCCAAGTGTATATGATCATGTATCTCTCTCGCCTTCGTTGTAGGGAGTACAATTACACAAATTATCATAAATAGTAACTTGTATATAAATTCCCCAGAATAACCATTGAGGTCTTTGCACAAAAGCAATTACACACACCTCACTGCAACCATGAACATCCACACACTAAAACACACTTGCCCACTTATGCTCACACCTCACTGCAACCATGAACACCCACACTCTAAAACACACTTGCTCACTTATGCTCACACCTTACTGCAACCATGAACACCCACACTCTAAAACACACTTGCCCACAGATGCTCACACCTCACTGCAACCATGAACACCCACACTCTAAAACATACTTGCCACTTATGCTCACACCTCACTGCAACCATGAACACCCACACTCTAAAACACACTTGCTCACTTATGCTCACACCTTACTGCAACCATGAACACCCACACTCTAAAACACACTTGCCCACTTATGCTCACACCTCACTGCAACCATGAACACCCACACTCTAAAACACAATTGCTCACTTATGCTCACACCTCACTGCAACCATGAACACCCACACTCTAAAACACACTTGCCCACTTATGCTCACACCTTACTGCAACCATGAACACCCACACTCTAAAACACACTTGCCCACTTATGCTCACAACTCACTGCAACCATGAAGACCCACACTCTAAAACACACTTGCTCACTTATGCTTACACCTCACTGCAACCATGAACACCCACACTCTAAAACACACATGCCCACTTATGCTTACACCTCACTGCAACCATGAACACCCACACTCTAAAACACACTTTTCACTTATGCTCACACCTCACTGCAAATATGAACACCCACACTCTAAAACACACATGCCCACTTATGCTCACACCTCACTGCAACCATGAACACCCACACTCTAAAACACACTTGCTCACTTATGCTCACACCTCACTGCAACCATGAACACCCACACTCTAAAACACATGCCCACTTATGCTCACACCTCACTGCAACCATGAACACCCACACTCTAAAACACACTTGCCTACTTATGCTCACACCTCACTGCAACCATGAACACCCACACTCTAAAACACACCTGCCCACTTATGCTCACACCTCACTGCAACCATGAACACCCACACTCTAAAACACACATGCCCACTTATGCTCACACCTTACTGCAACCATGAAGACCCACACTCTAAAACACACATGCCCACTTATGCTCACACCTCACTGCAACCATGAAGACCCACACTCTAAAACACACTTGCTCACTTATGCTCACACCTCACTGCAACCATGAATACCCACACTCTAAAACACACATGCCCACTTATGCTCACACCTTACTGCAACCATGAAGACCCACACTCTAAAACACACATGCCCACTTATGCTCACACCTCACTGCAACCATGAACACCCACACTCTAAAACACACTTGCTCAATTATGCTCACACCTTACTGCAACCATGAACACCCACACTCTAAAACACACTTGCCCACAGATGCTCACACCTCACTGCAACCATGAACACCCACACTCTAAAACATACTTGCCACTTATGCTCACACCTCACTGCAACCATGAAGACCCACACTCTAAAACACACTTGCTCACTTATGCTCACACCTTACTGCAACCATGAAGACCCACACTCTAAAACACACATGCCCACTTATGCTCACACCTCACTGCAACCATGAACACCCACACTCTAAAACACACTTGCTCACTTATGCTCACACCTTACTGCAACCATGAAGACCCACACTCTAAAACACACTTGCTCACTTATGCTCACACCTCACTGCAACCATGAAGACCCACACTCTAAAACACACATGCCCACTTATGCTCACACCTCACTGCAACCATGAAGACCCATACTCTAAAACACACATGCCCACTTATGCTCACACCTCACTGCAACCATGAAGACCCATACTCTAAAACACACATGCCCACTTATGCTCACACCTCACTGCAACCATGAAGACCCATACTCTAAAACACACATGCCCACTTATGCTCACACCTCACTGCAACCATGAAGACCCATACTCTAAAACACACATGCCCACTTATGCTCACACCTCACTGCAACCATGAAGACCCATACTCTAAAACACACATGCCCACTTATGCTCACACCTCACTGCAACCATGAAGACACATACTCTAAAACACACATGCCCACTTATGCTCACACCTCACTGCAACCATGAAGACCCATACTCTAAAACACACATGCCCACTTATGCTCACACCTCACTGCAACCATGAAGACCCATACTCTAAAACACACATGCCCACTTATGCTCACACCTCACTGCAACCATGAAGACCCATACTCTAAAACACACATGCCCACTTATGCTCACACCTCACTGCAACCATGAAGACCCATACTCTAAAACACACATGCCCACTTATGCTCACACCTCACTGCAACCATGAAGACCCATACTCTAAAACACACATGCCCACTTATGCTCACACCTCACTGCAACCATGAACACCCACACTCTAACACACACTTGCTCACTTATGCTCACACCTCACTGCAACCATGAAGACCCACACACTAAAACACACATGCCCACTAATGCTCACACCTCACTGCAACCATGAACACCCACACTCTAACACACACTTGCTCACTTATGCTCACATCTCACTGCAACCATGAAGACCCACACACTAAAACACACATGCCCACTAATGCTCACACCTCACTGCAACCATGAACACCCACACTCTAACACACACTTGCTCACTTATGCTCACACCTCACTGCAACCATGAAGACCCATACTCTAAAACACACATGCCCACTTATGCTCACACCTCACTGCAACCATGAACACCCACACTCTAACACACACTTGCTCACTTATGCTCACACCTCACTGCAACCATGAAGACCCACACACTAAAACACACATGCCCACATATGCTCTCTAGGCTTCAAATTAACCATCAGAAATAAAGACATATATAAACAAGCTGGAAAAAGACCGAAGACGAGCTACAAAAGTATTTCCAAAACTTAAAAATGTTAGTTAAGTAGAATGATACATAAACACATATGGTACATAGGTATGAGAGGATACATATTAACCACATAGGGTACAGGGTGTAGTTCTAAGAGGATATGAAAGAAGTGATAGTATCTTTATGCACCCCATACCATCCTGTGATAGGCAAGGTCATCTAATACAGCTAGACAAGAGGACATAGATATTAACAGAAGAAGAGTTGCCAAAAGTCTACTAGAAAGTTCTTAAGCGAATAGTGATACAATGATAGAATTACACGAAAAGGTAGTAAGAAATTATGTTTATTTAGGCACAGATACACATAAGTAAGATAAGGTAAGATTTTGTTCGGATTTTTAACCCCGGAGGGTTAACTTCCCGGGATAACCCGAGAAAGTCAGTGCATCATCGAGGGACTGTCTGTCTTATTTCCATTGTGGTCCTTTGTCTTGTTCCCCAGGATGCCACCCACACCAGTCCACTAACACCCAGGTATACCTACTTTCTTGCTAAGTGAACGGGACAGCAGGTGTAAGGACACGCGCCCAGTGTTTCCTCCCTTGCCAAGGATCGAACCACGAATACTCTTTTGTAAGACAAGTGTTGCATACACATTATATTATAGGTAACAAAGGCAAGATAGAAATTTAACTGCTCCTGTAGCTATAAATAAATAATAACTTAAGCGCTTAGTTTTAATAATAATAATAATAATAATAATAATAATAATAATAATAATAGAGTAAAGGTAGAAAGTTGAAAGTGAACATAGATAAGAGTGAGGTGATGAGGGTATCTAACGATTTAAATAAAGAAAAATTGGATATCACATTGGAGAGAGGGATTAGGGAAGAAGTAAATGTTTTCAGATATTTGGGAGTTGATGTGTCAGCGGATGGGTTTATGAAGGATGAGGTTAACCATAGAATTGATGAAGGAAAAAAGGTGAGTGGTGCGTTGAGGTATCTGTGGAGAAAAAAAACGTTATCCATGGAGGCACAGAAGGGAATGTACGAAAGTATAGTGGTACCAACACTCTTATATGGGTGTGAAGCATGGGTTGCAAATGCTGCAGCGAGGAGGAGGCTGGAGGCAGTGGAGATGTCCTGTCTAAGGGCAATGTGTGGTGTAAATATTATGCAGAAAATTCGGAATGTGGAAATTAGGAGGAGGTGGGGAGTTACTAAAAGTATTTGTCAGAGGGCTGAAGAGGGGTTGTTGAGGTGGTTTGGTCATTTAGAGAGAATGGATCAAAGTAGAATGACTTGGAGAGCGTATAAATCTGTAGGGGAAGGAAGGCGGGGTAGGGGTCGTCCTTGAAAAGGTTGGAGGGAGGGGGTAAAGGAGGTTTTGTGGGCGAGGGGCTTGGACTTCCAGTAAGCATGTGTGAGCGTCTTAGATAGGAGTGAATGGAGACGAATGGTTTTTGGGATCTGACGAGCTGTTGGAGTGTGAGCAGGGTAATATTTTGTGAAGGGATTCAGGGAAACCGTTTATTGATTTAGCCGGACTTTTGAGTCCTGGAAATGGGAAGTACAATGCCTGCACTTTAAAGGAGGGGTTTGGGATAGTGACAGTTTGGAGGGACATCTAAACTGTGGTATCTGAGCGCCTCTGCAAAGACTGTGATTATGTATGAGTGAGGTGAAAGTGTTGAATGATGATGAAAGTGTTTTCTTTCATTTTTGGGATTTTTCTTTCTTTTTGGGTCACCCTGCCTTGGTGGGAAACGGCCGACGTGTTAAAAAAATAATAATAAATAAAAGGAGTACACACAGCTACGTGAATAAACATTTAGTTTACAATAGAATATTGTAACTAAATATTCACTAATATAACTGGTTAAAGTTTTTTTTACATACAAGTTCTGTATGTCTTTCGTTACAGCAATGAGGGTCGTAACTAAAGGAAAAATAGTTTTGACGACCTCTGGCGCAAACCAACATGCCTTCCGTTGTCTGGGTCGAAGTTCAGCTACGGATGTCTTGGCTGTTATCTCCTTCCCTAAAAGTAAGTATGGCACTTAATGACTTCATCACTACTTAGAAGTAAGTGTGGCACTTAATGACTTCATCATTACTGAGAAGTAAGTGTGGCACTTAATGACTTCATCATTACTTAGAAGTAAGTGTGGCACTTAATGACTTCATCATTACTTAGAAGTGTGGCACTTAATGACTTCATCATTACTTAGAAGTAAGTGTGGCACTTTATGACTTCATCATTACCTAAAAGGGTGACCCTTAATACCTTCTTATCTACATCATTCCCTGAAGTGTGACCCTTGATACCTTCATTCCCTGAAGTGTGACCCTTGATATCTTCATTCCCTGAAGTGTGACCCTTGATACCTTCATTCCCTGAAGTGTGACCCTTGATATCTTCATTCCCTGAAGTGTGACCCTTGATACCTTCATTCCCTGAAGTGTGACCCTTGATACCTTCATCATTCCCTGAAGTGTGACCCTTGATACCTTCATTCCCTGAAGTGTGACCCTTGATACCTCCATTCCCTGAAGTGTGACCCTTGATACCTTCATTCCCTGAAGTGTGACCCTTGATACCTTCATACCTACTTCATCTACCCTCCCCTCATCACCTCTAATCTTACACTCATCACCTCTAATCTTACACTCATCACCTCTGATCTTACACTCATCACCTCTGATCTTACACTCATCACCTCTGATCTTACACTCATCACCTCTGATCTTACACTCATCACCTCTAATCTTGCACTCATCACCTCTAATCTTACACTCATCACATCCTTCCTTGCTCTTTCCTTTAGTTAGTTTAATATCTTTATTATGCACCCAATACCCATGCTGTGGGAGGTAGTCAAAAGATAACAAAGGTACATAATGGGTCCAGGGACTGGGCCCCAAAGGTATGATAACTGAGCAAGTTACAAAGGTAATGAACTCCAGGTAGATCTGGTCACAATCATGACAAGTTACAAAGGTATTTACGTTCTTCACTTATCATTAACTAAATTTATCACCTATAACGCTGCACTAACTGCTCCTCATTCAGTTAATATTGTCGCTTGTCCGCGGCTGAGTCTATGAAAGATGACGTGAACCATAGAACTGACTAGGAAAATAAGGTGGGTAGACGAGGCATCTGTGGGGGACAATGAACTTTATCCATGGAGGTAATAATAATATAATATAGTAATAATAATAGTAATAATAGTAATAATCTTTATTTCTACAAGTACATGATACAACTTATACAGACCATACCTTACCTGGAGTTTACCTGGAGAGGGTTTCGGAGGTCAGCGCCCCCGCGGTGCTGACCTCCGACTTATAGATTTATAAACTTAAAAACCTATAAACAAAACTTATAGACTTTACTATCGTCCTGCCAAGTGAGTGAAACGTAAGCCTGTAATTGTTTTACATGATGGTAGGATTGCTGGTGTCTTTTTTCCGGCTCATAAATATGTAAGGTTTCAGGTAAAGGCCACCAGTGGAAATAAGTCACTCTGACTTTTTGGGTTATCCTGGGTTCTCTACACATATGCTGCTATGTATGATAATCTATGTAACTGTATTTGTGTATACCTGAACAGTAACAGCCTGTTTGATCAGGCCCTGATCCACAATGAGGCCTGGTCACAGACCGGGCCGTGGGGGCGTTGACTCCAGAAACCCTCTCCAGGTATACTCCAGGTAATAAACTTACTTATTTAGTCTTGCTACTTACACTTAGGTCACATTAAACATGCATGTCCAAGCACACACACACACACACACACACATAAAATAATTTATATATATATATATATATATATATATACATACACATACATATACCCCTCTGGCTTTTATTCTATTTTCTTACTAGTCTTTGTTCTTTGTTATTTCCGCATATCTCCATACCTGGAGTTTACCTTGAGAGAATTCCAGGGGTCAACGCCCCTGCGGCCTGGTCTGTGACCAGGCCTCATGTTGGACCAGAGCCAGATCAACCAGGCTGTTACTGCTGGTCACACGCAGTCCAACGTACGAACCACAGCCTGGCTGGTCATGTACCGACTTTAGGTGCCTGTCTAGTGCCTGCTTGAAGACAGCCAGAGGTTTGTTGGTAATCCCCCTGATGTATGCTGGGAGGCAGTTGAACAATCTTGGGCCCCTCACACTTATTATGTTGTCCCTCAACGTGCTAGTGGCACCCCTGCTCTTCATTGGGGGGATGTTACATCGCCTGCCGAGTCTTTTGCTTTCGTAGGGAGTGATTCTCGTGTGCAAGTTTTGTACTAAGCCCTCGAGAATTTTCCATGTGTATATAATAATGTATCTCTCCCGCCTGCGTTCTAGAGAGTACAGGTTTAGGAACTTCAAGCGTTCCCAGAAATTGAGGTGGAACAGAATTCTTCCTCTGTAAGCCATGCGTGTCGTAAGAGGCGACTAAAATGCCGGGAGCAAGGGGTTAGTAACCCCTTCTCCTGTATATGTTACTAAATATAAGAAGAGAAACTCGTGTTTTTCTTTTTGGACTACCCTGCCTCGGTGGGATATGACCGGCCCTGCCTCGGTGGGATATGACTGGCCCTGCCTCGGTGGGATATGACCGGCCCTGCCTCGGTGGGATATGACCGGCCCTGCCTCGGCGGGATATGACCGGCCCTGCCTCGGTGGGATATGACCGGCCCTGCCTCGGTGGGATATGACCGGCACTGCCTCGGTGGGATATGACCGGCCCTGCCTCGGTGGGATATGACTGGCCCTGCCTCGGCGGGATATGACCGGCCCTGCCTCGGTGGGATATGACCGGCCCTGCCTCGGTGGGATATGACCGGCACTGCCTCGGTGGGATATGACCGGCCCTGCCTCGGTGGGATATGACGGCACTGCCTCGGTGGGATATGACCGGCCCTGCCTCGGTGGGATATGACCGGCCCTGCCTCGGTGGGATATGACCGGCCCTGCCTCGGTGGGATATGACCGGCCCTGCCTCGGTGGGATATGACCGGCACTGCCTCGGTGGGATATGACCGGCCCTGCCTCGGTGGGATATGACCCGCCCTGCCTCGGTTGGTTATAACCGGCCCTGCCTCGGTGGGATATGACCGGAACTGCCTCGGTGGATTATGACCGGCCCTGCCTCAGTGGGATATGACCGGCCCTGTTATGACCGGCCCTTCCTCGGTGGGATATGACCGGCCTTGCCTCGGTGGGATATGACCGGCCCTGCCTCGGTGGGTTATGACCGGCCCTGCCTCGGTGGGATATGACCGTCCCTGCCTCGGTGGGTTATGACCGGCCCTGCCTCGGTGGGATATGACCGGCCCTGCCTCGGAGGGTTATGACCGGCCCTGCCTCGGTGGGATATGACCGGCCCTGCCTCGGCGGGATATGACCGGCCCTGCCTCGGTGGGATATGAACGGCCCTGCCTCGGCGGGTTATGACCGGCCATGCCTCGGTGGGATATGACCGGCCCTGCCTCGGTGGGATATGACCGGCCCTGCCTCGGCGGGATATGAC
>WNWK01040068.1:0-17148 GCA_009830355.1 Cherax destructor | reverse complement strand
AATTGCAGTGAAAATTTTATTTAAAAGTTTGATAATCTAAATATTTTAGCTAAAATGAGTTTTGTCAGAAAAGCACTCAAACCGCTCTAAAGCTTCGAAATATGCAATAAAATACCATTTTAGCACATTTTACTGAGATTTTTAAGTTTCATGTATTTTTTGAAAAATAATATGAAATATTCTATAATAATATTGATTTTTATAGTTTTTTAAAGGAATTTTTAAAAAATATGTAAATAATTTATAAATAGGCAAAAATGTTATAAAACGTTATTTTATTGCATTTTTTGACGATTCAAGGCATTGTGAAGGATTTTCTAAAACTATTTTTTTAGATAAAATATACCTATTAGTAAGCTTCCACAAAAAAAATAATAAAATTTCGTTTACTTTTACAGTAAATTTCAATTGCAGAAGAAATTCAATTTAAAAGTGTGATAATCTAAGTATTTTAGCTAAAAAATGAGTTTTGTCAGAAAAGCACTCAAACCGCTCTAAAACGTCGAAATATGCAATAAAATAGAGTTTTAGCACATTTTACTTAGATTTTAAAGTTTCATGTATTTTTGAAAAATAATATGAAATATTGTATAATAAATTGATTTTTATAGGGATTTTTTTAAAAAAATGTAAATAATTTATAAATATGCAAAAATACTATAAAACATTATTTTATTGCATTTTTGACGATTCAAGGCATTTTCAAGGATTTTCTGAAAAACAATTTTTTTTTTAATAAATATACCTATAAGTAAGCCTCCTCAAAAAAAATCATAAATTTCGATTACTTTTCCCGTAAATTTCAATTGCAGTAGAAATTATATTTAAAAGTTTGATAATCTAAGTATTTTAGCTAAAAAATGAGTTTTGTCAGAAAAGCACTCAAACCGCTCTAAAACGTCGAAATATGCAATAAATACCATTTTAGCACATTTTCAAACTTTTAATGTTTCATGTATTTTTGAAAAATAATATGAAATATTGTATAATAATATTGATTTTTAGATTTAAGGATTTTTAAAAAATGTAAATAATTTATAAATATGCAAAAATACTTATAAAACATTATTTTATTGCATTTTTGACGATTCAAGTCATTTTCAGGATTTTCTGAAAACTATTTTTTTAGATAAAATATACCTATAGTAAGCTTCCTAAAAAATAATAAAATTTCGCTTACTTTTCCATAAATTTCAATTGCAGTAAATTTATTTAAAAGTTTGATAATCTAAGTATTTTAGCTAAAAATGAGTTTTGTCAGAAAAGCACTCAAACCGTTCTAAAACGTCGAAATATGCAATAAAATACCATTTTAGCACATTTTTCTAGATTTTAATTTTCATGTATTTTTGAAAATAATATGAAATATTCTATAAAATATTTATTTATAGATTTTTAAAGGGATTTTTAAAAATATGTAAATAATTTATAAATATTAAAAATGCTATAAAACATTATTTTATTGCATTTTGACGATTCAAGGCATTTTCAAGGATTTTCTGAAAACTATTTTTTAGATAAAATATACCTATGAGTAACCTCCTCAAAAAAATAATAAAATTTCGCTTACTTTTCCATAAATTTCAATTGCAGTATAAATTCTATTTAAAAGTTTGATAATCTAAGTATTTTAGCTAAAAATGAGTTTTGTCAGAAAAGCACTCAAACCGTTAAAACGTCGAAATATGCAATAAAATACCATTTTAGCACATTTTCTAGATTTTAATGTTTCATGTATTTTTGAAAAATAATATGAAATATTTATAAAATATTATTTATATAGATTTTTAATAGGATTTTTAAAAATATGTAAATAATTTATAAATAGGCAAAAATGCTATAAAACGTTATTTTATTGCATTTTTGACGATTCAAAGGCATTTTCAAGGATTTTCTGAAAACTATTTTTTTAGATAAAATATACCTATAGTAACCCTCCTCAAAAAATAATAAAATTTCGCTTTACTTTCCATAAATTTCAATTGCAGTAAATTTATTTAAAAGTTTGATAATCTAAGTATTTTAGCTAAAAATGAGTTTTGTCAGAAAAGCACTCAAACCGTTCTAAAACTGTCGAAATATGCAATAAAATACCATTTTAGCACATTTTTCTGAGATTTTTAAGTTTCATGTATTTTTGGAAAAATAATATGAAATATTGTATAATAATATTGATTTTTATAGATTTTTAAAGGGATTTTTAAAAAATATGTAAATAATTTATAAATAGGCAAAATGTTATAAAACGTTATTTTATTGCATTTTTTGACGATTCAAGGCATTTTCAAGGATTTTCTGAAAAACTATTTTTTATATAAAATATACCTATGAGTAAGCCTCCTCAAAAAAAATAATAAAATTTCGCTTACTTTTCCCGTAAATTTCAATTGCAGTAGAAAATTCAATTTAAAAGTTTGATAATCTAAGTATTTTAGCTAAAAATTGAGTTTTGTCAGAAAAGCACTCAAACCGCTCTAAAACGTCGAAATATACAATAAAATACCATTTTAGCACATTTTTCTAAACTTTTTAATGTTTCATGTATTTTTTGAAAAATAATATGAAATATTGTATAATATTATTGATTTTTATAGATTTTAAAGGGATTTTTAAAAAATATGTAAATAATTTATAAATACGCAAGAATATTATAAAACATTATTTTATTGCATTTTTTGACGATTCAAGTCATTTTCAAGGAATTTCTGAAAAACTATTTTTTTTATATAAAATATACCTATGAGTAGGCCTCCTCAAAAAAAATCATAAAATTTCGCTTACTTTTTCCATAAATTTCAATTGCAGTGAAAATTTTATTTAAAAGTTTCATAATCTAAATATTTTAGCTAAAAAATGAGTTTTGTCAGAAAAGCACTCAAACCGCTCTAAAACGTCGAAATATGCAATAAAATACCATTTTAGCACATTTTTCTGAGATTTTAATGTTTCATGTATTTTTTGAAAAATAATATGAAATATTCTATAATAATATTTATATATATAGATTTTTAATGGGATTTTTTAAAAATATGTAAATAATTTATAAATATTAAAAAATGTTATAAAATGTTTTTCTATTGCATTTTTTGACGATTCAAGGCATTTTCAAGGATTTTCTGAAAAACTATTTTTTTAGATAAAATATATCTATAAGTAAACCTCCTCAAAATAAATAATAACATTTCGTTTACTTTTCCATAAATTTCAATTGCAGTATAATTCTATTTAAAAGTGTGATAATCTAAGTATTTTAGCTAAAAATAGTTTTGTCAGAAAAGCACTCAAACCGCTCTAAAACGTCGAAATATGCAATAAAATACCATTTTAGCACATTTTTCTGAGATTTTAATGTTTCATGTATTTTTTGAAAAATAATATGAAATATTCTATAATAATATTGATTTTTATAGATTTTTAATAGGATTTTTTAAAAATATGTAAATAATTTATAAATACTAAAAAATGCTATAAAACGTTATTTTATTGCACTTTTTGACGATTCAAGGCATTTTCAAGGATTTTCTGAAAAACTATTTTTTTAGATAAAATATATCTATGAGTAAACCTCCTCAAAATAAATAATAAAATTTCGTTTACTTTTCCTGTAAATTTCAATTGCAGTATATATTATATTTAAAAGTGTGATAATCTAAGTATTTTAGCTGAAAAATTAGTTTTGTCAGAAAAGCACTCAAACCGTTCTAAAACGTCGAAATAGGCAATAAAATACCATTTTAGCACATTTTTCTGAGATTTTAATGTTTCATGTGTTTTTTTAAAAATAATATGAAATATTCTATAAAAATATTTATGTCATGCCGATTAAGTAAAACTTGCGATTTTGGCTTAAATAGCAACGCTCACCTTGCCATATAAGACAAGTGAAAATCTGTGTATGCAATAATTTCACCAAAATCATTCTGAACATAACGAAAAATATTTCATTGTGTTTTGTTTATTGTTAAAATAATGTTAACGTAATCTAAAAATAAAATTTAGTTGGGTTAGGCTAAATTAAATTGCGCTTGTTGTATTAAGGTTAGGTAGGTTTTCAAAGTTTCTCTTGGTACAAAATTATAAGATTTTTACATTAACATAAATGAAAAAAATATTTAAACGATAAAGAACATTATTGAAGGACTTAATTTTAGATGAGTTCTTGCTAATTGACCAGTTTTACCTAATCGGCACGACATTTATATTTATAGATTTTTAATGGGATTTTTTAAAAATATGTAAATAATTTATAAATATTAAAAAAGGGAATAAAATGTTATTCTATTGCATTTTTTGACAATTCAAGGCATTTTCAAGGATTTTCTGAAAAACTATTTTTTTTAGATAAAATATACCCATAAGTAATCCTCCTCAAAAAAAAATCATAAATTTCGCTTACTTTTCCCATAAATTTAAATTGCAGTAGAAATTCTATTTAAAAGTTTGATAATTACAGTATTTTAGATAAAAAATGAGTTTTGTCAGAAATGCACTCAAACCGCTCTAAAACATCGAAATATGCAATAAAATAGCATTTTAGCACATTTTACTTAGATTTTAAAGTTTCATGTATTTTTTGAAAAATAATATGAAATATTGTATAATAATTTTGAATTTTAATAAGGATTTTTAAAAAAATATATAAATAATTTATATATAGGCAAAAATGCTATAAAACGTTATTTTATTGCATTTATTGACGATTCAAGGCATTTTCAATTATTTTCTGAAAAATTATTTTTTTTATATAAAATATACCTATGAGTAAGCCTCCTCAAAAAAATTATAAAATTTCGCTTACTTTTACCGTAAATTTCAATTGCAGTAGAAATTCAATTTAAAAGTTTGATAATCTAAATATTTTAGCTAAAAAATGAGTTTTGTCAGAAAAGCACTCAAACCGCTCTAAAACGTCGAAATATGCAATAAAATACAATTTTAGCACATTTTTCTAAGATTTTTAAGTTTCATGTATTTTTTGAAAAATAATATGAAATATTGTATAAAAATTGATTTTATAGATTTTTAAAGGATTTTTAAAAAATATGTAAATAATTTATAAATAGGCAAAAATGCATAAAACGTTATTTTATTGCATTTTTGACGATTCAAGGCATTTTCAAGGATTTTCTGAAAAACTATTTTTTAGATAAAATATACCTATAAGTAAGCCTCCTCAAAAAAATCATAAATTTCGCTTACTTTTCCCATAAATTTCAATTGCAGTAGCAATTCTATTTAAATGTTTGATAATCTAAGTATTTTAGCTAAAAAATGAGTTTTGTCAGAAAAGCACTCAAACCGCTCTAAAACGTCGAAATATGCACTAAAATACCGTTTTAGCATATTTTTCTGAGATTTTTAAGTTTCATGTCTTTTTTCAAAAATAATATGAAATATTATATAATAATATGTATTTTTATAATTTTTTAAAGGGA
Organism: Cherax destructor; assembly: GCA_009830355.1. Classification (NCBI taxonomy): domain Eukaryota; kingdom Metazoa; phylum Arthropoda; class Malacostraca; order Decapoda; family Parastacidae; genus Cherax; species Cherax destructor. The sequence continues at coordinate 11,713 of WNWK01040068.1, read as the reverse complement.
TTTTTAAAAAAATATGTAAATAATTTGTAAATAGGCAAAAATGTTATAAAACGTTATTTTATTGCATTTTTTGACGATTCAAGGCATTTTGAAGGATTTTCTGAAAAACTATTTTTTTAGTTAAAATATACCTATAGTATGCCTCCTCAAAAATAATCATAAAATTTCGCTTACTTTTCCCGTAAATTTCAATTGCAGTAGAAAATCAATTTAAAAGTTTGATAATCTATAAATTTTAGCTAAAAAATGAGTTTTGTCAGAAATGCACTCAAACTGCTCTAAAACGTCGAAATATGCAATAAAATTGCATTTAAGCACATTTTTCTTAGATTTTTAAGTTTCATATATTTTTTGAAAAATAATATGAAATATTCTATAATAATATTGATTTTTATAGATTTTTAAAGGGATCTTTAAAAAAATATGTAAATAATTTATAAATAAGGAAAAATAATATAAAACGTTATTTTATTGCATTTTTTGACAATTCAAGGCATTTTGAAGGATTTTCTGAAAAACTATTTTTTTAGATAAAATATACCTATGAGTATGCGTTCTCAAAAATAAACATAGAATTTCGCTTACTTTCCCGTAAATTTCAATTGCAGTAGAAAATCAATTTAAAAGTTTGATAATCAAAGTATTTTAGCTAAAAAATGAGTTTTGTCAGAGAAGCACTCAAACTGCTCTAAAATGTCGAAATATGCAATAAAATACCATTTTAGCACATTTTTCTAAAATTTTAATGTTTCATGTATTTTTTGAAAAATAATATGAAATATTGTATAATAATATTGTTTTTCTATAGATTTTTAGAGGGACTTTTTAAAAACATGTAAATAATTTATAAATATTAAAAAAGGGTATAAAATGTTATTCTATTGCATTTTTGACGATTCAAGGCATTTTCAAGGATTTTCTGAAAAACTATTTTTAGATAAAATATACTATAAGTAACATCCTCAAAATAAATATAAATTTCGTTTACTTTTCCATAAATTTCAATTGCAGTAGAAATTCTATTTAAAAGTTTGATAATTAAGTATTTTAGCTAAAAATTAGTTTTGTCAGAAAAGCACTCAAACCTTTAAAACGTCGAAATATGCAATAAAATACATTTTAGCACATTTTCTTAGATTTTAAGTTTCATGTATTTTTGAAAAATAATATGAAATATTGTATAATAATATTGTATTTTTATAGATTTTTAATAGGATTTTAAAAATATGTAAATAATTTATAAATACAAAAATGCTATAAAACGTTATTTTATTGCATTTTTGACGATTCAAGGCATTTTCAAGATTTTCTGAAAAACTATTTTTAGATAAAATATACCTATGAGTAACTTCCTCAAAATAAATAATAAAATTTCGCTTACTTTTCCGTAAATTTCAATTCAGTAAATTTATTTAAAAGTTTGATAATCTAAGTATTTTAGCTAAAAAATGAGTTTTGTCAGAAAAGCACTCAAACCGCTCTAAACGTCGAAATATGCAATAAAATACCATTTAAGCACATTTTTCTGAGATTTTAATGTTTCATGTATTTTTTAAAAATAATATGAAATATTGTATAAAATATTTATTATTGATTTTTAATGGATTTTTTAAAAAATGTAAATAATTTATAAATATAAAAATGTTATAAAACATTATTTTATTGCATTTTTGACGATTCAAGGCATTTTCAAGGATTTTCTGAAACTATTTTTTAGATAAAATATACCTATAATAAGATCCTAAAAAATAATAATTTCGTTACTTTTCCAGTAAATTTAATTGCGTGATAATTCTATTTAAAAGTTGATAATCTAAGTATTTTAGCTAAAAATGAGTTTTGTCAGAAAAGCACTCAAACCGCTCTAAAACGTCGAAATATGCAATAAAATACCATTTTAGCACATTATTCTTAGATTTTTAAGTTTCATGTATTTTTTGAAAATAATATGAAATATTCTATAATAATATGTATTTTTATAGATTTTTAAAGGGATTTTTAAAAAATATGTAAATAATTTATAAATAGGCAAAAATGCTATAAAACGTTATTTTATTGCATTTTTTGACGATTCAAGGCATTTTCAAGGATTTTCTGAAAAACTATTTTTTTTAGATAAAATATACCTATGAGTATGCCTCCTCAAAAATAATCATAAAATTTCGCTTACTTTTCCCGTAAATTTCAATTGCAGTAGAAAATCAATTTAAAAGTTTGATAATCTAAGTATTTTAGCTAAAAAATGAGTTTTGTCAGAAAAGCACTCAAACCGCTCTAAAACGTCGAAATATGCAATAAAATACCATTTTAGCACATTTTACTTAGATTTTAAAGTTTCATGTATTTTTGAAAATAATATGAAATATTGTATAATAATATGTTTATATAGATTTTTAAAGGGATTTTTAAAAAATATGTAAATAATTTATAAATAGCAAAAATGCTATAAAACTTATTTTATTGCATTTTTGACGATTCAAGGCATTTTAAGGATTTTCTGAAAACTATTTTTTAGATAAAATATACCTATAGTAAGCCTCCTCAAAAAAATATAAAATTTCGTTACTTTTCCCTAAATTTCAATTGCAGTAAATCATTTAAAAGTTTGATAATCTAAGTATTTTAGCTAAAAAATGAGTTTTGTCAGAAAAGCACTCAAACCGCTCTAAAACGTCGAAATATGCAATAAAATACCATTTTAGCCATTTTTCTAACTTTTAATTTTCATGTATTTTTGAAAAATAATATGAAATATTGTATAATAATATTGTTTTTATAGATTTTTAAGGGATTTTAAAAAATGTAAATAATTTATAAATAGCAAAATGCTATAAACGTTATTTTATTGCATTTTTGACGATTCAAGGCATTTTCAAGATTTTCTGAAAACTATTTTTTTAGATAAAATATACCTATATAAGCCTCTCAAAAAAATAATAAAATTTCGCTTACTTTTCCATAAATTTCAATTGCAGTAGAAATTCTATTTAAAAGTTTGATAATCTAAGTATTTTAGCTAAAAATGAGTTTTGTCAGAAAAGCACTCAAACGCTCTAAAACGTCGAAATATGCAATAAAATACATTTAGCACATTTTCTTAGATTTTAAGTTTCATGTATTTTTTGAAAATAATATGAAATATTGATATAATAGATTTTAAAGGATTTTAAAAAAGTAAATAATTTATAAATAGGCAAAATCTATAAAACGTTATTTTATTGCATTTTTGACGATTCAAGGCATTTTCAAGGATTTTCTGAAAACTATTTTTTTAGATAAAATATACCTATGAGTACCTCCTCAAAAAAATCATAAATTTCGCTTACTTTTCCTAAATTTCAATTGCAGTAGAATTCTATTTAAAAGTTTGATAATTAAGTATTTTAGCTAAAAATGAGTTTTTCAGAAAAGCCTCAAACGTCTAAAACGTCGAAATATGCAATAAAATACATTTTATAATTTTTAAATTTTAATGTTTCATGTATTTTTAAATAATATGAAATATTTATAATAATATTGATTTTATAGGGATTTTTAAAAAAAATGTAATAATTTATAATATAAAATGCATAAACTTATTTTATTGCATTTTAATTCAAGCATTTTAAGGATTTCTGAAACTTTTTTTTAGATAAAATATACCTATAGTAAGCTCCTAAAATTAAATTTCGTTATTTTCCATAAATTTCAATAGAATTTATTTAAAGTTTGATAATTAGATTTAGCTAAAATAGTTTGTCAGAAAAGCTCAAACGCTCTAAAACGTGAAATAGCAATAAAATACCATTTTAGCCATTTTTTTAGATTTTAATTTCATGTATTTTGAAAAATAATATGAAATATTGTATAATATATGATTTTATAAGGGATTTTAAAAATATGTAAATAATTTATAAATAGCAAAAATGCTATAAAACGTTATTTTATTGCATTTTTTACGATTCAAGGCATTTTAAGATTTTCTGAAAAACTATTTTTACTTTTAAAATTATTGAGTAGCTTCATTTAAAAATAATCATAAATTTAGCTTGAGTTTTCCAGTAAATTTCAAATTGCAATAAAAATTCATTTTAAATTTTATAATTTCATGTATTTTAAAATAATATGTATTTTTATAGATTTTAAAGGATTTTAAAAAATGTAAATAATATAATATGCAATAAAATAAATTTTATCATTTACTTAGATTTTAAGTTCTGAATTTTTTAAAAATAATATGAATATGTTAAAATATTATTTTATTTTATAAATAATTTATAAAATCAAATTATAACATTATTTTAGCTTTTTTGCGAAAGTCACTTTCAAGGATTCTAAAAACATTATTTTCAAATTATTATGCTTTAAAAAAATATAAATATTGTATAATAATATTGTTTTTATAGATTTTAGAGGACTTTTAAAAACATGTAAATAATTTATAAATATGCAAAATGCTATAAAACATTATTTTATTGCATTTTTATGATTCAAGCATTTTCAAGATTTTCTGAAAATTTTTTAGATAAAATATCCTTAAATAAAAAATAAATTTCGCTTATTTTCCCATAAATTTCAATGCTGTAAATTTATTTAAAGTTGATAATCTAAGTATTTTGCTAAAATGAGTTTTGTCAGAAAACACTCAAACCGTCTAAAACGTCGAAATATCAATAAAATACCATTTTAGCAATTTTTCTGGATTTTAGTTTCATGTATTTTTAAATAATATGAAATATTTATAATAATATTGATTTTATGATTTTAAGGGTTTTTAAAAATATGTAAATAATTTATAAATAGCAAAAATGCTATAAAACGTTATTTTATTGCATTTTTGACGATTAAGGCATTTCAAGGATTTTCTGAAAACTATTTTGATAAAATATACCAAATAAGCCTCCTCAAAAAAATCATAAATTTCGCTTACTTTTCCATAAATTTCAATTGCAGTGAAATTATTTAAGTTTATAATCTAAGTATTTTGCTAAAATGAGTTTGTCAGAAATGTCAGAAAAGCACTCAAACCGATCTTAAACGTCGAGATATGCAATAAAGTAGCATTTAGAACATTTTTCTGAGCTTTTTAATGTTTCATATATTTTTTGAAAAATAATATGAAATATTCGATAATAATATTGATTTTTATAGATTTTTAGCGGGATTTTTTAAAAATATGTAAATAATTTATAAATATTAATAAATGATATCAAACGATATTTTATTGCATTTTTTGACGATTCAAGGCATTTTCAAGGATTTTCTGAAAAACTATTTTTTAGATAAAAATATATCTATGAGTAAGCTTCTTAAAAAAAACATAATTTTTTTTACTTTTCCCATAAATTTCAATTTAAAAGTTTGATAATCTAAGTATTTTAGCTAAAAAATGAGGTTAGTTAGAAAAGCACTCAAACCGCTCTGAAACGTGGAAATATACAATAAAATACCATTTTAGCACATTTTTCTGAGTTTTAATGTTTCATGAATCTTTTGAAAAATATAATGAAATATATAATAATATTGATTTATATAGATTTTTAATGGGATTTTTTTTTAAAATGTAAATAATTTATAAAATATTCAAAAATGCTATAGAACGTTATTTTATTGCATTTTTGATAAGTCAAGACATTTTCAAGCATTTTCTGAAAAAAAAAAACATTTTTTATAAATAAAATATACCTATGAGTAAGCCTTCCCCCTAGAAAATCATAAAATTTCGCCTAATTTTCCCATAAATTTCAATTTCAATTTCATTTAGCTAAAAAATGAATTTTGTCAGAAAAGCACTCAAACAGCTCTAAAACGTCAAATATGCATTTTAGCACATTTTTCTAAGCTTTTTAATGTTTCATGTATTTTTTGAAAAATAATGTGAAATATTCTATAATAATATTGATTTTTAAAGATTTTTTAATGGGATTGTTTATTTAAAAAATGTAAATAATTTATGAATATTCAAAAATGCTATAAAACGTTATTTTATTACATTTTTTGACGATTCAAGGCATTTTCAAGGATTTTCTGAAAAAACTATTTTTTTAGATAAAATATACCTATAAGTAAGCTTCCTCAAAAAGAAAAAATCATAAAATTTCGCTTACTTTTCCAATAAATTTCAATTGCAGTAGAAATTTTATTTAAAAGTTTGATAATTACAGTATTTTAGTTAAAAAATGAGTTTTGTCAGAAAAGCACTCAAACCGCTCTAAAACGTCGAAATATGCAATAAAAAAGCATTTTAGCACATTTTACTTAGATTTTAAAGTTTCATGTATTTTTTAAAAAAAAATTATGAAATATTGTATAATAATTTTGATTTTTATAGGGATTTTTAAAAAAAAATGTAAATAATTTATATATAGGCAAAAATGCTATAAAACGTTATTTTATTGCATTTATTGACGATTCAAGGCATTTTCAAGGATTTTCTGAAAAACAATTTTTTTTAGATAAAATATACCTATGAGTAAGCCTCCTCAAAAAAAATCAGAAAAGCACTCAAACCTATCTAAAACGTCGAAATATGCAATAAAGTAGCATTTTAGAACATTTTTCTGAGCTTTTTAATGTTGTATGTATTTTTGAAAAAATGTAAAATTTCGTAAAAATTGATTTTAAGAACGTTTTCAAAAATAAGTAAATAATATATAAATTTTAATAAATGATATCACACGATATTTTATTGCAATTTTTGACGATTCAAGGCATTTTCAAAGGATTTTCTGAAAAACTATTTTTTTAGATAAAAATATATCTATGAGTAAGCTTCTTAAAAAAAAAACATAAAATTTCGTTTACTTTTCTCATAAATTTCAATTGCAGTAGAAATTCTATTTAAAATATGATAATCTAAGCATTTTAGCTAAAAATGAGTTTTGTCAGGAAATCCTCAAACCGCTCTAAAACGTGAAATATGCAAAAAATCATTTTAGAACATTTTCTGAGCTTTTAATGTTTCATGTTTTTTTTAAATAATATGAAATATTATAATATGTTGATTTTTATAGATTTTAATGGGATTTTTTTAAAATATGTAAATAATTTATATATATTAAAAATGCTATAAAACATAATTTTATTGCCTTTTTGACGATTAAGGCATTTTCAAGGATTTTCTGAAAAACAATTTTTTATAAATATACTATGAGTAAGCTTCCTCAAAAAAATCATAAAATGTCGCTACTTTTCCATAATATTCAATGCAGTAGAAATTTATTTAAAGTTTTATAATCTATATTTTAGCAAAATGATTTTTCAGAAAACCTAAACGTTAAAACTCAAATAAAAAATCTTTTCCCACTGGCTTTTGTTCTTCTTTGAAATAATGTGAATATTTCCTTTTATAATCAATAAAATTATTTTAAGTTTATAACAAAATTTTAAAAATTATTTATCAAAGCACTAACCTTTAAACTGAAATGCAATAAAATCATTAAAACATTTCTGATGATTTTAGTTTCTGTATCTTTTGAAATATGAAATATTGATAATAAATTTGTTTATAGTTAAGGTTTAAAAATATAATAATATAATATTAAAATATAGAACGTTATTGCTTTGATTTAAGACATTTTCAAGGTTTTCGAAAAAAAAAAAAAATAAAATATACATATATGTCAAAATAAATTTCGCCTAATTTTCCCATAATTCAATTTCAATTAGCAATGTTTTGTCAAAACTAAACCTCAAATCTCAAAATATTTTGCACATTTTTCGATTAATGTTTCATGTTTTTGAAATATGTAAATATTCTATATAATTATTTAAATTTTAGGTTTAAAAATGTAAATAGTTTATATAAAATGCTAAACTTATTTATTCATTTGGTTATTTGGTTTTAAATATTTTGATAAAATATACTATGGCTTAAAAAAATAAAAATTTCACTTTTCAAAATTTCAATTGCAGTTTATTTAAAATAAAAATGTATTTTATGTTTTTAGAAATGAGTTTTCAGAATTTTCTAAACCTAATTTTAGAAAATATCATGAAACTTTAAAAAAAAAAAATCATTAATTTTCATTATTTTGAAAATTAATTGGAAATTCTATATAAATGTTTGATAATCTTAATTTTGCTAAAAATAATTTTGTAAAATTATCAAACATTTTGACTTATTAATTTTCATGTATTTTTGAAATAATTAAATATTCTAATAATATTTTTTTTTAAATTAATTTTTGTAAATTCTCAAATAAAAAATAATAATTTAAAATTATTAAAACGTTATTTTCATTATTTTTGAGATTCATAATTTTGATTTTCTAAAAATATTTTTCAGAAAAATATACCTATGAAACTTCAAAAAAAAAAAGACATAAAATTTCGTTTACTTTTCTCATAAATTTCAATTGCAGTAGAAAAATGAATTTTGTCAGAAAAGCACTCAAACCGCTCTAAAACGTCTAAATATGCAATAAAATAGCATTTTAGAATATTTTTCTGAGATTTTAATGTTCTTGTGTATTTTTTGAAAAATAATATGAAATATTCGATAATAATATTGATTTTTATAGATTTTTAACGGAATTTTGTAAAAATATGTAAATAATTTATAAATATTAAAAAAATGCTATAAAACGTTGTTTTATTGTATATTTTGACGATTCAAGGCATTTTCAGAGATTTTCTGAAAACTATTTTTTTTAAATGAAATATACCTATGAGTAAGCTTCCTCAAAAAAAATTATAATATTTTGCTAACTTTTCCCACAAATTTCAATTGCAGTAGAAATTCTATTTAAAAGTTTGATATTCTATGTATTTTAGCTAAAAAATGAGTAACAGCCTGGTTGATCAGGCTCTTGTCCAACATGAGGCCTGGTCACAGACCGGCCTGCGGGGGCGTTGATCCCTGGAATTCTCTCCAGGTAAACTCCAGGTATGGGCCAGCAGGCCTGCTGCAGTGTTCCTCCTTTCTTATGTTCTACCTCTCCATCCGTCCTCTTGAACCTTAACTTTATCCCATGCGTTCCAGCCACTGTCCAGGTTCCTTTCTTAGCTTGAGGATTCTCAACAGGAGGATTACTACGAATCCTCTTGTTTTCCTCAGCCAGTCGCTGTATCTCAAGCTTAGCTACCCTCATTTCTTCCTTTAGCTGCTGGTAGAGTAGCTCAAGAGAGGACATCTTCTTCGGATTCACAGAGAGCACACAAGACACGTCTTCACTGAGTTAAGTCAGGTCCGTGAATTTGCTCATATCACTAGTAATTCCCTCGTCAAGGTCATTGATATATATTATAAATAACAACGGGCCTAAGACTGATCCCTGTGGAACACCACTTGTTACAAGTCCCCATTCGGATTTAACCCCATTTATGCACACTCTCTGCTTCCTATTGGTCAGCCATGACTCGTTCCATGACAGCACTTTTCCCCCAATGCCATGAGCTGCCACTTTCTTTAACAGTCTCTTGTGCGGTACTCTATCAAAAGCCTTACTAAAGTCTAAATAAACAATATCGAATTCTTTATCGTGATCAACAGCCTCAAAAGCTTTACTGAAGAAGGTTAATAAATTAGATAGGAAGGAACGGCCCCTCGTGAATCCATGCTGAGTATCATTAATCAAATTATGGTTATCTAGATGGTTTCTAATAATATCAGCTATAATTGACTCTAGTAATTTGCCTACAATTGAGGTCAGGCTTATTGGGCAGTAATTTGACGGTAGTGACTTGTCCCCTGCTTTAAAAATAGGAATTACATTAGCCACCTTCCACATATCAGACACTACACCTGTTTGAAGAGATAAATTAAAAATCCTAGAAAATGGTTTACAGAGTTCCATTTTGCATTCCTTAAGAACCCTTGCAAAAAGCTCATCAGGACCCGGCGATTTATTTTGTTTCAGTCGGTCTAGTTGTTTCATAACCATTTCGCTAGTGACTGTGATATTACATAATTTATCTTCTTCTGGGCCTCTGTAAAATTAATTACTGGGATATTATTAGTGTCTTCCTGTGTGAAAACCGAGAGAAAATAATTATTAAAAATAGAGCACATATCATTCTCCTTGTCAGTAAGATGCCCAGAGTTATTTTTAAGGGGACCTATCTTATCCCTAACTTTTGTTCTATAAACCTGGAAAAACTTTTGGGTTAGTTTTTGAATCCCTAGCAACTTTAATTTCATAGTCCCGTTTAGCTTTTCTTATCCCCTTTTTAACGTCCCTCTTAATGTCAGTATATTGATTTATAAGATGACCCTCACCTCTTTTTATGCGCCTATAAATTCCTTTCTTCTGCCCTAAAAGATACTTGAGCCTATTATTCATCCATTTTGGGTCATTTCTATTTGATCTAATTTCTTTATATGGGATAAATGTTCTTTGGGCAGCCTGTATAGTGTTAAGAAAACTGTCATATTGATACCTCTTCGTCACCCCAGTCCACAGTTGATAAGTGTTCTCTAAGTCTGGGACCGTTACTGAATTATCCCTACTATCATACATCCATTCAATGCTAAAGGTAATTGACTTGTGGTCGCTTGAGCCGAGTTCCTCTGTAATTTCTAAATTATTAACAAGGGTTTTTGCTTGCCAGAACCAAGTCAAGTAGGTTATTTCCCCCTTTTAGGTTCTGTCACAAACTGCTAAAAGCAATCCTGAACTACTTTAAAAGTCGTTAGATTCTAAATCCCTGTCACGAAATTCCAATTAATCTGACTAAAGTTAAAGTCCCCTAGAATTACTACATTATCGTGCCTTATGGCCTTAACAATTTCCTCCCAAAGTAGTCTCCCTTGTTCCCTATCTAAGTTTGGAGGACGGTAAATCACGCCTAAAATCAATTTTTCACACCCTCTGAAAATTCTATCCAGACAGACTCTGTATGTGTTATTTCAGACTTTATACCCGTTTTTATGCAACAATTTAAATGATCACGGACATAGAGTGCAACCCCACCCACCTTCCCGATACTTCTGTCTACTTGGAACAATTTAAAACCCTGAATGTGACATTGGGCAGGCATGTCCCGATTTTTCATATTAAACCATGTCTCAGTTATTGCAAAACATCAATATTACCCGTACTTGCAACTAATCTCAACTCGTCCATCTTATTCCTAGCACTACGACTATTGGTGTAATATACATTTAAAGACCCTCCTTTTCTTTAACCTTCCTGCTCATTTCTGTTTTCCACTATACCTATTACTGTCCTTGTCACCTAGTGCCACTGGCTTTCCAATACACACCTTATTCTGCCTATTACTAGTTCCCAGAATTTATAACATTACTACACTGGGACTTCACTGTTTTCCCCCCATAACCCATACCACTAACTTGTTCTAGTTTAAAGCCCTAAAAGCTCCAACCACTGCAGTTGCCAGTGCCCCCACCCCAGACCTAGATAAGTGAACCCCATCCCTGGCATACATGTCATTTGAATCCATTATTGCGGTTTCTCTCTTGGAGAGATATCCTAAAGACCTTATTTTTATCCCCCTTATTAATACCCATCTTCCACTTATATACCTCGATCATGTCTCCCCTCGTTCTTCATTTTACAAGTGAATGTAATTTAAGGGTCTTCAATCTTTTCTTCATACGGAAGATTTCTAATGCTATGTATTAATTTAGTCATTCTACGCTGAATGTTTTCTAACGAATTAATATCCATTCTGTAATATGGAGACCAGAACTGAGCTGCGATCTAGGTGAGGCCTTACTAAAGATTGGGTTGAACAAACACCGCCAGTGGGACGGAATATGAAATCCAGGAAA
>WNWK01040067.1:0-17150 GCA_009830355.1 Cherax destructor | reverse complement strand
TGACCTTTCAAAATGGGGGTTATACTGGGGGGAGCCAACTATCTAGATGATTTCCCCGTCTAAACGACGGACTTTAAGGGAATTTGGGTTTATACAGATCCCCAGTAGGATATATCATCGGGCAGAATTCCTCATGAATTCCCTGCAACGTCAGAGGGGGAGGAAGCTGACACCACGATAGCGGGGGGAAAAAAGGATAATGAATATTATTTAAACGAAACCGCCGGGGCCAAACCAAGTAGGGAGTGCCCAACACCCCAGCCACCTTGTGGAGACGCTTTTAGGGAAAGGGGGGTTGTCAAAAAACCCAAAAAACCTAGTACCCCAGGGGGAAAAAGGGCTACCAAGGCATAGGGGGCCACTGGGTTTTAAAAAAGTACGGCTGCTCAGACAAGGTTTAGACAGGGAAAGATATTAAAGTTAAAGGGAAGGGGGGAGGACCACTGGAACCAATTTTTGCCCCCCGGAGGTCTACATGGCAGAAACTGGCCAGTCGGTGTTAGACCAGATTTCTTTTTCGGAGTGACCAGATGGCACTGAAAGGGCCCTTTGGGGAAGGTAAACTCGATGTAGACTTTGGGCCTACCTTCGGGGCGGGAGGATGGGGAAAAATTTTTTTGAGTCCCCAAAGTTCCAAAAGGGAAAAATGAGCTGTAGGGACCCCTTAGACATACCACGGATGGGGCCCCGGAGTTTATGAACCCACAACCCAACCAAAACAAACGTACACATTCGTTGGGGGAAGGTAACAATTGTGTACATTTTAATTGATAGATTTATTCTCCTAGGAAAGCCTAGGAAAGTTTGTACAGTTAGCCCCAATTGGATTATTAAATTTGGGACGTTGGGGGGTAACAGGGTTTAAAGAGCTAGAGCTCGGCCCCCCACGTGTCTTAAAAATATTTTGCCTGAAACCAAGAATCACAGAGGTTTCCCCGCGTACTGTGGACTCGTCTCTGGCCCGGGCCCCCCGCATTTGGGTTTGTTCTTTTTTTAACCCCATACCCATCCTGTGGGCGGTAGTAAAAAGATTACAGAAATTTTAATGGGTCCAGGGACGGGACCTAAAAGTTTGATAGCTGAGCAAGAAAAATTAAAAACCCTTAGAGGTCACAATTGCCCCAGGTTAAAAAGGTATTTGCAGATTAGAGGGGGTATATATGGGGTCCAGAGACTGGGCCCCAAAGTTTTATTGAACAAGGTACAATGGTAATTAAAATTACTAGTTACAAGGTAATGAATCATGTAATAAAATTTTTTACGTCTGTACATGGTGCACCCCATGAACAAATTATAAAGCAATGAGCAATCTATTAGTCTACACCCAGCCACAACTGTAATGAGTTATTGGTAAATTTTAATTGTTTGGGTCCCCCACACACATATACATATACACATACACACAAAAACACAACACCCCACACACACACACACACACGTGTCAATGTTTATTTACAGGGGGAAAGTCAGGGTATTTTTTTCCCGAAAAGGTCTGTAATATACCACTGTGGGTAAAAAAACCGGCATATCTTGGAACATTTTTGGGTGAGTAGTCTCTGAATTCATTAATTTTATCGCACTCCAGTACATAATGACGCAGGGGGGAAAATAATCCAACTGGCAAAGTTTACATCTTGTTTGGTGTACATCTGGTGCAGTAAGAAATTAAATTTTCATTTTTCTTAGTAAAGCTGGCCGGCGATATTTGGAGGAAGGTGGGGGTTTTTGAGCTTGGGGTTTTAAGCGGGGGAATGCCCACTATAATAAAATTTAAAAACTTCCCCTTTAAATATTAGTCTAGAAGCTAGTGTCACTTACTGCATATATAGCTTAGGGGATATCCTTTGAAACCAGGGAACTCTGGGGTGCAAGGGGGACACTAATAAACTTAAATTTTTTTCAGATTAAAGACTTTCCTACACATGGTGTTTGGAGGGGGTTTTAGACTTAGGGGGGAAATGGAAGACTAAGCGACATTTCTACTCCATCAAGTAAGTTAAACCCTTTCATAATCGTGCATGTGTAAAAATTTCTTTCGGCTGCAGTTAACTAGAAATTTGTCCCATAGCCACTTGTAAGTCTGAGAAAGGTCTCAGAGTGTCGGTTAAACAGTGCTTCCCCAGAGTGCACCCGGAGGCAGTCCCAAGACAAGTTTTTATAATAGGCGAGTTCTGTTGTTTTCATTCTGAAAATACTTTTTGTCTTGCTTTTTTACTAAAAAGAGTAATGATTTTTAAAATATTAAAACAAATTAGTTTATCACATGTAATTAATGAAAGCCTTCCAAAAATTAGCTAATGAGAAGTTGATTTCTACAATAAACGAGTTTTGGGACCATTTTCAATCATTTTAAAAAATATTTTCGTCCATATTTTTGAAATTATAGCCGAGTTTATCAATAGTCTAATTTTGGATGGTATTACTCACAAGTAAAATATATAATGTATCGAGGGTATTATAAAGTATAATATATAATGTATGGATGGTATTACCACAAGATAATATATAATGTATCGATGGTATTACTCACAAGTATAATATATAATATTGATGGTATTACTCACAAGATAATATATAATGTATCGATGGTATTACCCCAAAGTATAATATATAATGTATAGGGTAACTCACAAGTATAATATATAATGTATCGATGGTATTACCAAAAGTAAATATATAATGTATCGAGGGTTTACTCACAAGATAATAAAATTTACAGGTATTACTCACAAGTATAATATATAATGTATCGATGGTATTACTCACAATATAATATATAATATATCGATGGTTTATACAAGTATAATATATAATATATCGATTATTACTCAAAGTATAATATATAATGTATCGATGGTATTACTCAAAGTATAATATATAATGTATCATGGTATTACTCACAAGTATAATATATAATATATCGATGGTATTACTCACAAGTATAATATATAATATATCGATGGTATTACCACAAGATAATATATAATGTATCGAGGGTATTATCACAAGTATAATATATAATATATCGATGGTATTACTCACAAGTATAATATATAATGTATGATGGTATTCTCAAAAAGTATAATATATAATATATCATTATTACTCACAAGTATAATATAAAAGTATCGATGGTATTACTCACAAGTATAATATATAATGTATCGTGGTATTACTCACAAGTATAATATAATATATCGATGGTATTACTACAAGTATAATATATAATATATATGGTATTCCCCCAAAGTATAATATATAATGTATCGATGGATTACTCACAAGTATAATATATAATGTATCGATGGTATTACTACAAGTATAATATATAATGATCGATGGTAACTAAAAAGTATAATATATAATATTCGATATTACTCACAAGTATAATATATAATGTATCGATGGAACTACAAGTATAATATATAATGTATCGATGGTATTACTCCCAAATAATATATAATATATCGATGGTAACTCACAAGATAATATATAATTTTCGATGGAAACTCACAAGATAATATAAATGTATCGATGGTTTTATCACAAGTATAATATATAATATATCGATTATTACTCACAAGTATAATATATAATGTTTTGTTTTATTATAAAAAGTATAATATATAATGTATCGATGGAATATCAAATATAATATATAATGTATCGATGGTTTTATCACATGATAATATATAATGTATAGATGGTATTACTCACAAGTATAATAATAATGTATCGATGGTATTACTCAAATATAATATATAATGTATCGATGGTATTACTCACAAGTATAATATATAATGTATCATGGTATTACTCACAAGTATAATATATAATGTATCGATGGTATTACTCACAAGTATAATATATAATATATCGATTGTATTACTACAAGATAATATATAATATATCGATGGTATTACTCAAAATAAATATATAATGTATCGATGGTATTATACAATATAATATATAATGTATCGATTTTTAACTACAAATAATATATAATATATCGAGGGTTTTTACTCACAAGTATAATATATAATATATCGATGGTATTACTCAATATAATATATAATGTATCGATGGTATTCCCCCAAAGTATAATATATAATATATCGATTATTACTCAAAGTATAATATATAATGTATCGATGGTATTACTCACAAGTATAATATATAATATATCGATGGTATTACTCACAAGTATAATATAAATGATCGATGGTATTACTCACAATATAATATATAATGTATCATGGTATTACTCACGTAAATATAAATTTTCGATTATTACCAAAGTATAATATATAATATATCGATGGTATTACTCACAAGTATAATATATAATGACATGGTTTTACCACAAGTATAATATATAATGTATCGATGGTATTACTCAAAGATAATATATAATGTATCGATGGTATTATCAAAATAAAATATATAATATATCGATGATATTATCACAAGTATAATATATAATGTATCGATGGTATTACTCAAAATATAATATATAATTTTCGATGGTATTACTCACAAGTATAATATAAATATATGTGGTATTACTCAAAGTATAATATAAAATGTATCGATGGTATTACTCTAAGTATAATATATAATTATCGATGGTAAATCACAAGTATAATATATAATGTATCGAGGGTATTACTCCATTATAATATATAATGTATCGATGGAACTACAAGTATAATATATAATGTATCGATGGTATTACCCGTATAATATATAATGTATCGATGGTATTATACAAGTATAATATATAATGTATCGATGGTATTACCACAAGTATAATATATAATGTATCATCATTATCAAAGTAAAATAATAATGTATGTATTACTCACAAGTATAATATATAATGTTTCGATGGCATTATACAAGTATAATATAAATGTATCGATGGCATTTTTTACAAGTATAGATTCCCCTTTTTAAAATTTTGTTCAGACTTTTGTAATTTGACAAAAAGAAAATTTTCAACCCTTTACCGTTATGAGAAAATCGGTTAGTTTCATTACTATAAAGATAAAAACTGCTTTACTACTTCTACTATTACTTATACAAAATAACAGCAGCAATAATAATAAAATTGCTGACCTGGAAAATTTGCAGAAAACCCCAACACACATTAATATGATAAAACACCTAAATTACGGGGAAGGGTGAAGTCCTTTGACTTGTTTTCCCCTGAGTGCAGGGGAAAGATACATGATAATATGCTGGAAAAATTAGAAGGTTTAGTATCAAACTTGAACACGAAAATCACCCCCTATGAAAGCAAAAGACTGGAAAGAGATGAAAATTTCCCCCCAGAAAAAAGCAGGGGAAACCCACGAGAAAAATTGGAGAAACAAACAAATGTGGGGGCCCAAGACTGTTCAACTGCCTCCCAGCATGCATAAGGGGAATTACCAATAGACCCCCGGGTTTTCTTCAAGAAGGCACTGGACAGGAAAAGTCAGTACCTGACCAGCCAGGCTATGGTTCGTGTCAGTTTCTGCGGCCAGAAATAACAGCCTTTTTAAGGCCCCCATCCCCCACGCGGCCTGGTGACAGACCGGGGCCCCTGGGGCGGACCCCCAACCCCCTCCCGGTATTTTCCAGGTAATAATAATGATAATAATAATAATAATAATGATAATAAGTTAAATAAAAATAATAATAATAATAATAATAATAATAATAATAATAATAATAAGATTAATATAATATAATATTATTATTAAAATTAATTTAAAAATAATAAATTAAAAAATCACATATTTGAACATGTAATCTACAATTTCAAGGCCCGACATAAATTTCACAGAGCGAAGATTATCAACAATCCCGGATCAACACGTTGAATGGAAAGAAATCTACCGGCGACACCATCCATCCGGTGCAGTGAAAACACGATCACTGGTGTAGGGTCCCTTGTATGAAGTACAGTGTGCGACGAAGGGGTTTTCCCTGACGAAATTGTTCGTTGCCTACAGGGACCTGAAATGCAGACAAAATCTTAATGAATGTACTAAATATTTATTTTTGCAGATCTTACTCCCAAAATTTTTTTTGCAATACCAACCCACATGTATTTGGTCGCAGCAGCGTGATCGTTGTTTTTTGGGTATCTTTATTATGCACCCCATCCCCTCCTTGATGGGAAAAAAGGTGTCCCCAATTCTGAAGTTAATTTCCCTTACTTCAATGCAAGCAAAGAAATTTTAGAGAGGGGCCCAAAAAAAAATTTCACTCCAGCAAATATATATAGTGGCCACTTTATTAGGTACCCCTTCTAGTATGTGAGGAAAAACCCCGAAAAAGGGGGGTTATGGTTCTTAGCCCCAGGAACCATGGTGTTACCCCCCCGCACTACCATCTAGCGGGCTGAGGCTGAACTTCAGTTCCTCGGCTCTGATTTGTTTTTTTTTACCCTGGTAGTTTTAACCTTACCGGGTTTTGATTTTGGGAGAATCACTTCACCTCCACTCTTCTCCTGATCAGGTAAGGTGATCTACCAGGAGTATTTCTGTTCATTGTTACTGATTTACCTGGTTACCAGTAATGAAAAGCAGTAGAATACCAACCTTTGACGCAGACGAGTGAGCAAGATTTCCTTGGACTTAGGGAATTCACAGCAACTCCTCTGAGTCAAATTCTCTAACTGCGGGCATTAAAGGGTGTTGTTAAGAATCTCACCTTTTGACATCTGCAGTGTGGTGTTCCAACTCTTGGTCGCAGGAGACAATAACATCGGAGACTTACCATCTACTCCGCAGTCTTAACATCAACCTGGGGGAGACCAACATCATTTCTCCAACATCTTGTCATTGCATCTCCTGACTCACCAACAGACCAGAACCACATCGGCACTTTTTTTATATATTTAATTTTAAGTAAAATCCAAAACCCCTATCTTTATTCAATATCCTCAGTTTATTTATTTATTTTTCATTGTTCCCCTGACAATGGCGACCTTGCCAGGATAGGACTCTGGATGCAACAGCTTTTGATGATTCACCTTGTTGTGAGTATTGCATTAAGGTTGAAAAGGGTGAGTTCGTTAAGGTGTCAAGTCATTATTGGTAGTCTAGAGGACTTACCGGTGTTTTGGTTCTTAGGTTTAGAGGTTTACCCAAATTTTGTGGACCTGGGGAACTTCCATAATAACCTCTCCTGTATGAACTGTTTGTTTATCAGTGAAGGCTGCTGAGCCCACTAGATTGTCTTCCAAGTTGGAAATAGAATTTCATTTTCTTCTTTGGGAAGTGTAGAAAGTGTGCGGACGAGGTCCTCTTTGAAACAGTCGTTTCAGTTCTTTGAGTTTGGATTGTTAAACATTTCTTACGTAAAATGGACTTTAGATTTCTGGTTAAGGGCTGGAAAAGACATGGGATTTACAGGACAGAATCTTGATAGTTATATTACATCTAAAATGGCTATAGAAGAAAAAGGAACGGGAAAAAATGCTTTTGCCAAAAAAGGGGGAACAGGAAAGACTAGCTCTAGAAGAAAAAGACTAGCTCGAGAAGAAAAAAAGTAACAGGAAAGAATAGCTCGAGAAAATGAAAGGATTTCTCGTGAAGACAAAAGAGAACAGGAAATGATATCTCGAGAAGACAGAGTTCAGGCAAAGGAAATGGCCTTCAAGATGAAGGAGATTGAAGAAAAGGCAAGCAGAGGAGTTAGAACAGTTAAGGTTGGAATTGGAAGCCAAGAAGGTAGAGCTATCTAGGCATAAAATAGATGAAGGGGTACTAGAATGCTACCCATAAATCAAATATTAGGATGCCTCAAATACCCCCTTTAAAGAGCAGGATGACATCACGGCATATATCACTAGATTCGAGAACACTGCCACACTCTGTGAGTGGCCCTCAGATTCTTGGCCTACAAGGCTTGGATTACTTTATCAGGTACAGTTTTAAAACGTATATTCCCCCTTTTACCAGCTGACGTAATCCCCGATTATCCTCTACTTAAGAAAGCTATCTTACAGGCTTTCAAAAAAACCCCCCATCATTACGGGGCCTGAGTTTCGACACACGAGAATATCCTCCAATCAGAATTACATGCAGTATCTGACAACACTTTTCAGATTGTTTGATTGTTGGATTAAGTTCTGAAGTTGATCATGACTTTGATTCATTACGCGGCCTGATGGTGAGAGCCCAAACCTTTTTCTTCTTTTAACTCTGACTTCCGTATCTTTATAAAAGAACGAAACATTCACTCGGCTTCAGAAATGGAAAAAGCCGCTGATATTTATGCTTGTGCGCATAATGGTTACCCAAAAGACGTGATAGATATAAATCTGTGTCATCTAAGCAATCTAGGAAACAAACTCTGTGACTCTAAGAATTCGCCGGCATTCACACTAAGATGTTTTAATTGTAATGAATTGGGACATCGACGGCCAGAGTGCCCCAAAGGGAAAAGGGGTGAAAGTATTGGAATGTTCTTCACCCAGTCTAATGTTAATGCCCTTTAAAGGGATGGCCCCGTAAATGGCATTAATGTTTCCACCATTCTTAGAGATACTGGTTGTTCTTGATTGTAGCCCTCAAGAAACTTTTTCCAACGATTCAGCCCGGTATAAAATTACAAAAATTAACAGACTATTTAGAAAGAAATAATTTTTTTCCTAATATCAAAGTTTCTTTAAAGTGCAAATGGTTTACTGGTTGGGTAGAGGCAGTGGTTGCCTCATGTTCCGTTCGGGTTGGGAACAAAAAAAGGGGCCACCTTCCCATCTGAATTAGACTTTTAATACTTCACTATCATTTCCAGAAGTGATTCAACGGGATTACTCAATTTAGAGTTCGGGTAATCGAGAAGTTTCTGGAAAAAACCCTTTGAGAGTCCCCATCCAAACCAACCCGCACAGAAACTGATTATGTACCACAGGTGACTGAATCTTCCCTCAACTGGACGCGGTTAACGTCCTTACCAGAGCACAATGTAAAGGGAAAACCAATCCATCCTTTAGTTCTTTCCCAAAAGGGAAAAACCCATTGAGCTGCCCCACCTAGATTTGGAAGGTCTCCCCGAAGACTTGTCCTTCCTTTGAGGAAAACCCCGGGAAACTAGCATTGAGTGGCAATGTAATTAAAAAAAAAAAACTTACGTATAAATTGGAGTTCAAAATAATCTTCTATACAGGACTATTGGGCTGCTGACAATCCCAATGATGTGGGAAGAAGTCTATTAGTCATTCCTTGGGATTGTCGGGGACTATTTTGAAAAGTACTCATGAACTAGCAATATCTGGCCATTTTAAAGTCAAAATTAGAAAAAGTCAAAAAAATTTTGGCCGGGGTGTCCCCTGAAAATTTTTTAAAATGTGAGCATTTTTTGTTCCTTTTAAAAAGGAAACTAAGAGTCCCGGGTTTTTAAACCCCCTGAACTATTTGATAGTTCAGTTCCCGATACCCCCAGTGGAGAAGAAATGTTATTCCACAGTACAACCTTTAAAAAATTTAAAGTTTTTTACACCAGCTCTTGTACCCACTTTTCCCGATTGGCGGAGCCGAGGTTATACCTAATACCATTGAACATTTAAATATTATGTTCAATAAATGCTATTTCACTTGTGAAGAAATCAGCAATGGTTTACAATCAATAGTTTAGCATGCAACCAACGGGGACAAGATGATAAATCCACTAATCCTTTGTGGATAAACTTTAACCCAGTACAAAAAGATATACCTACTCCCACTAAACTACATAATGGGAAATCATTGGGCACAGTATTGCATTCAATACACAACAATGAAGGCACGGAAGCATCGTGTTCATCAGCTGAAAAGGTGCAATAAGTGTTTAGGTGAACACAAGGGGAGGTAAATGCTCACTGAAAAGTGTTTTAAATGAAAGGGGAAAATGCATCATACAGCATTATGTCCAAGCACTTATGCTGAACAACCGACTTCCACAGAGTCAGGAAGTCAACAAACAGCAGCTTTAAAGGGAGAGATAAGTCTAAATCGACTCTCTCCCAATAGCTCAGAAAGAGTTTTCCAATAAATTACACAAAACCAATTTGCTAACACTATTTGACCCAAGGATCACAAAGGTCTTTCATAAGGGAAAAACAGTGTTGCAAAAACTGAATAAACAACCCCATGCCAAAATACAGTTAGAAAAAGCCGGATTTTTTCCCAAAAAATTTGGAAGCAGAAATATGACCTAGCCAGATTCACTGTTGGTCTAGGAAAAAGGAAAAAAAACAGTAGAAGCTGTGGTAGTCGATGGTTTCCCAAGTCTGTGCAGATCCGGGGGAAAAAGAGATACAGTTTGGGAGTGAAGGCGGCCAAGGTCGTTAGCCTGTCCCGACAAAAGACGGACACAATTAGTCCCAAATTTATTTAATCATTGGAAGTGATTACTATCACTGTTTTGTGGGAAAAAATAGTAAGTAAACATGATGTTCACTTGCTGAAAACAGTTGGGGGCCATATGATATGTGGTTCAATTCCCCCTCAAAGCGGGAAAAAAGCTGAAATTGATTTAGTAGGGAAAAAGTACTAATTACAAGAATAACTGCTGATCATGTACCACAGCAAAAAATTTTCATTACTGGAAGAAATGAATGAACCAGTTGATAAATTGTGGGATTTAGATGCGATAGGTTTGATGTAAAAACCAAGCCCACAGGAGTCAAGGGCTTATAACCAATATTTGGACACTGTCAAATATGAAGATGGACAGTATTGGGAAGGGTTTCCATGGGAAAAAAATCCACCACATTCCTGCAAATTATTGCATGGCTTTCGGACAAATGAAAGCACAAATACATGAGCTCAGGAAGAATCCAGAGGGTGTTGACTGTCTATGATAATATCATACAAGAACAGTTAGACAATAAATTTATTGAGGAAATAGTGGAAAAATTTTGAAACCACTCCACTACGTGTTGTATACAATTGCAGCGCACGTGCAAATAAAGATGTAGCAAGCCTTGATGACTGTCTGATGCCCGGGACCCTCACTAACTGAGAAGCTTGGAGACGTGCTGTTGAAATTTCGCACAAATCCATATGCCTACACGGCTGATTTTTCCAAAAAGTTTTCTTAAGAGTAGGACTACAAAAATAGATATAGACTATACTGAACCGTTAATTTTTGCCTAACTTATGTACAGAAAAACATTGACAACATTCAATAATTCAGGGAAAAAAAAATCGTAGTCCTCCCCGGTTCTGAAACTCCCAAATATCTCCAAATTTTCTGTTTACAAACTGACGATTCTAACATAGGAGTGAGTAATGTTATCAAAATTCTTAGATAATATTTCTTTCCTTATGTATTTTTCAACAAAAAGTTAATGTCTGTGGAAACTCAATACTCTAAAAGAAAAGTATTGAAAATAACATGGGATATGCACCTTTAAATATTATCTGTCTGGTAAAGAATTGATACATGAAACAGACCATCAACCTTTGCTGAATAACAGTTACTGAGACACAGCTTGACACTTTTCCCACCCAATTGTGTAAGTCAACCCTTTCGATCAAACCACTTAGATGGGATCATATCAAAAAAAAATGTAAAAAAATTATTTTTTTTTAGATATATAAAAGGGGTGAACTAACCTCTATATCATGGAATCTCCCAGACAGCAGCATTGTAACGGGGGAGGATGTTGACCTTGTAGATGGTACGAGGTTTTCCCAAGCCCAGCATCCCCAATTTAAACCCATGATGTCGTTAGAGGCATAAATACTTTTTCCCGGTCTCATTACCATCAAATTCAATTCCTTATAACAGCTGAAAGGGAAAAAACATAGTAGAAATTGGTTTAAAACAAAGTAAAACGGGGCATGGCTGCGACAATTTGAAGGAATGCATTCACTGGGGATACATTCACTGGGGATACATTCACGGGGAACCCATTCACTGGGGAACATTCACGGGGGATACATTCACTGGGGAAACATTCACTGGGAAAATTCCGGGATACATTCACGGGGGAAACATTCACGGGGGATACATTCACTGGGGATACATTCACTGGGGATACTTTCACGGGGGAAACATTCACTGGGGATACATTCACTGGGGATACATTCACTGGGATAATTCAGTGCAAATTTTTCCCAACACTGCAACCTTGATCACTTAAAGGGCTAACCCCCGCAGAAATGTTTTCAATAAATTTTCCCTAAGTAAAAAAAAATTGATGTTACTCTAAATGATCAAAATAATTTTTTTTGCAGACCACGCACACACACACACACACACACACACACACACACACACACACAACACACACACACACAAAAGGAAAGATGGGCAGCAGAGCTCATAAAAAGGGGAACATGGTGGGGAAGGAAGCTAGAGGAGCTTGAAAAATGGGGGAGGGATAGCTGCAAAAAGCAGGAAGTGGGAAAAAGCAAGTCACAAAAAGCAGGGGCTAAGATACAGAGATTAGAAGAAGAACTAAAAAATTTGGGAAACAGCCTAAAGAACTAAAAAGCAATGGGACATGGTATCAGAAACTGCTACCTCAGTCACAAAAAAGGGACTGTAGAAAACCCGGAGTAAAACTGTATGCAGAGGCTATATCAGCCCAAACGTGGAGGGGAGAAAAGAGAGGATCACATCAGGAACAATCGAGGGGAGTGTAGAAAAAGGGAGAACAAACCCATCGTAGAAGCCCTAACAGCCCCGGCAGTGCACAGGGAAATTTAAAGGGAAGGGAAAGGACGGGCCACTGGGCAAAGGGATAACAGACAGTGAAGAGATTGAAGAAAAAAGAAATGGGGGCAACTAAATCGAATCGGGGGGTACATGGGGATAGGCAGGGGAAAAAAGAAGAGATCAGTTTTTTGTTTAGGGGGCTCCGGGAAGGCTAAAGGGGGAAACTTATGAAGAAAGGGAAGACAAGGGGAGAAAAATGCGATTGAAAACATCATGAAAGCAATAGGAGAAGATGACATGACCCAGCTGGCAAATTTTTTCTGAGAATGGGGGTTTTTGGAAGAGGAAGAATCCGGCCAGTCAAAGTAATTTT
Organism: Cherax destructor; assembly: GCA_009830355.1. NCBI lineage: Eukaryota > Metazoa > Arthropoda > Malacostraca > Decapoda > Parastacidae > Cherax > Cherax destructor. The sequence goes on along the minus strand of WNWK01040067.1, from coordinate 4,132 downwards.
CAAAGCAGAATTGACTCGAAACAGGATCCTGCAGGAGAAAGCAAGACTAAGGGTTTGTCAGGTACCGGGGGGGTGTATCTGACCGCGACAGAACACGGGAAGAAAAAAAGGAAACTGAAAGAGGGGGTACAGAGACAAAAGGAGGAAAGAAAATGGACAGGGGGCCCGGGCTCAGGGGGGTTTCTAATACAACCCCCTTTCCCAAGATTTTCCCCCAACCTGGACCCCCAATGAAACCCAAACAACCTAACCCAAAACCCCCCTTGCCATACCCAATGATTCCACCCCCCCTCATTAAAACTCCCCCTTTTCCACACCAACCCACCCAAGTTCCCCATCAGACTTCACTTTCCCAACCCCAACATACCCCCAGACTAGGGTTTTTGAAAAAAAGGGTTAAAGGTTTGGTATACAAATGCAGATGGTATAACAAAAAAAATTAAAGGATGGCATGAAAGAATAGGAGACATCCCCAGACATAATAGCACTCACAGAAACGAAACTCACCAGGATGATAACAGATGCAATCTTCCCACCCGGATATCAAATCCTCAGGAAAGATAGAGGGAGCAGGGGGGAGGGGGGAGTTGCACTGCTCATTAAGAACAGGTGGGGATTTGAGGAAGGGGAAAGGAATGGATGGAATGGGTGAAAGGGACAAATAGTAAAACAATTCAGTCTGGGGGGCCAAAAAAGGTGGTAATTGCTGTAATGTACAACCCGCCACAGAACTGCAGGAGGCCAAGAAAGAATAGGGCGGGGCAACAGAGCAATGGTAGACACATACCGAGGTAGCCAGAAGAGCCCACATGGGGAGAGCAAAGTTACTAGTTATGGGTGTTTTCCCAATCCAAAAAAATTGTTTGGGGAAAAACCTAGGGGCCCCATGGGGGTCCGGGAATCATGGAGAGCCAAGATGATGGATGTGGTACTGGAAAACCTCTTTATAACATTTAAAACCCACTCCCCAGAGAAGGGGGATGATCCGAAGACTGGACCTTGTATTAAACCGGAGTTGGGACATCGAGGATATCACGTATAAAAGGGGCCCCGGGACCCAGTGATCATTTGGTTCTGTGTTTTGATTATATAGTTGAGCTACAAGTGGAGGGGGAGCAGGAATAGGAAAGGAGAAACGAAACCCACAAAAAGGGGGGCTAAACAGGCCTGAGGAACTTCCACAAGACGTTCAGTGGGAGAGAATTGGGGAAAACCAGTAAAAAAAAGATGGAAATGTGACAACCAAATGCAAAAAAGGCAGAGGGGGAGGTTTGTCCCCAAGGGGAAAAAGAAGTAATGGGAAGACCAGAACAGGGCCCCTTTGGGTTTCCCCAGAGGGAGGGAAACCAAAAAAGGGAAGTGTAATAGAGAATGGAAAAAATACAGAAGACAAAAGGGCCCAGGAAAATGAAGGGTTGCCCAAGAGCCAAAAAACGAATATGCACAGGTAAGAAGGGAGGCTCAAACGCAATATGAAAATATATAGCATCAAAAGTCAAGTCTGGGCCCGAAGCTGTTGTATAGCCACATCAGGGGGAAAACAACAGTCAAAGGGCCCGGTAATCAGGCTGAGAAAGGGGAAAGGGGGGGAGTTACAAAAACGACCAAAGGTATGTGAGGGGCTCAACATGAGATTTAAAAAATTTTACACAGGGGGACAGGGGGACTCCCGGAATTCAAATAGGGGGGGTATACCAACAAGGTGGATGAAATAAAACAACCGAGGGGAAGGGGAAAACTATGTGAACCAAAAACCTCAAAAGCGGTGGGACCCGGGCAACATTTCTCCGGGTCCTTAAAAGGGGGAGGGGGGGTTTTGTGTGCCACTAACACAAATCTTCAACACATCCATTGAAACTGGGCCTACCTGAGGCGTGGAAGATGGCAAATGAAAACCCCCAATTTTTTTAAAAAAGGGGGACAGAAAGAGGCATTAAACTGACCCCGTGTCACTGACGTGTATAGTATGCAAAGTCCCAAGGGAGAAGATCATCAAAGGGGAGTGGTGGAGCACCTGAAAACACAAACTTATAAACGACAACCGGCCCGTTTCCCGGGGAAAGGGAAAAACCCGTGTCACAAACCTACTGGAGTTTTATGACAAGGTAACAGAAGTAAACACGAGAGAGAGGGGGGGATAGACTGCATTTTTTGGGCTGCAAAAAGGCTTGACACAGTTCCCAAGAGGTTAATGCAAAAACTAGAGGTCAGGACACGTAACAGGAAAAGCACTGCAATGGATCAGAGAATATCTGACAGGGGGGCAACAACGAGTCATGGTATGGAGATGTCAGAGTGGGCACCTGTGACGAGTGGAGTTCCCACAAGGGTCAGTCCTAGGACCTGTACTGTTTTTTGGGATATTTAATGACATAACGGGAAGGGGGTAGACTCAGAAGTGTCCCCGTTTGCAGATGATGTGAATTAATGAGGGAAAAATCAAATCAGTCGAGGATCAGGCAGGACTACAAAAAGACCTGGGCAGGCCAAAAACCCCGGTCCCTAACCGGGTCCCCTTTAATTTAAAACCCCCAAAAAGTAAAGTCATGAATATCGGGGGGAAAGGGGAAAAAAGACCGCAGACAGAGTATAGTCTAGGTGGCCAAAGACTGCAAACCTCACTCAAAGAAAAAGATCTTGGGGAGTATAATCCAGACATCTCCTGAGGCCCCACATCAATGGGGTAACTGCTGCAGCATACGGGCGGCTGGCAAACCTAAGAATAGGGTTTCCCAAAACCTCACTAAGGAATCATTCAAGACTCTGTATACCATATACGTCAGGCCCATACTGGGTAGCCAACCCGTTTTGGGAAACCCCCACCTGGTCAAGCACGTCAAGAAATTAGAGAAAGTACAAAGGTTTGCAACAAAAACTAGTCCCAGAGCTAAAAAGGGGTTGGGGCCCACGAAGAAAGGTTAAGGGGAAAACGGCCTGACGACACTAGAGGACAGGAGGGTTGGGGGGGACATGATAACGACAAAAAAATACTGCGAGGAATAGATAAGGTGGACAGAACAAGATGTTCCAAAAGGGGACACAAGGGAAAAAAGGGGGCACAATTGGAAAAAGGGAAAACTCCTAATGAGCCCGGGGGTGTTAGGGAAATATTTCTTCAGTCATAGAGTTGTCGGAAGTGGAATAGCTTAGAAAGGACATAGTGGAGGCAGGAACCATAAAAGTTTTAAGACTAGGTTTGATAAAGCCCCATGGAGCAGGGAGAGAGGACCTAGGCAATCAGTGGGGCCGGGGGCCCGGAGCTATGACTCGACCCCTGCAAAACCCCAAATAGGTGAGTACAAAAGGTGAGGTACACACCGGTGGCCCAGTGGGTAAAGCTCTTGCTTCACGGAGGGGCCGGGGTTTAATTCCCGGTGGGGCAGAAACATTTCGAAGTGTTTCCTTACATACACACACACACATATATACAACAGGCCTAGTGCCCAATTTACATTTCCCAGGACAAAAAGGTAACTAACACACACACAGATGGGCCCGGGGGCCAAAGAATCGGCCCCCGCAACCACAATTAGGTGAGTACAAACACACACAGGTGGCCAAGGCTATGAATCGACCCCCCGCAACCATAATTAGATTAATACACACACACACACCTGCAACCACAATTGGGTTAGTACACACACAGGGCAAAAACCGGATGTGGAAATGGGAAAAATAGTCCCACTTATAAGAAAGGGGGAAAAGGAGGTAGCATCAAACTACTGTCACTGACATCCCGTACGCAAAGTCATGGGGAAACTTATCAAGAAAAGACTGGTGGAGAACCTAGAAAGGAATGAGATTATACACGATAACCCCGAACAGTTTTAGGGGAAAGGGAAAAATTTTGTTTACAAAAAACCCACTGGGGTTTTTTAAAAATAACAAAATAAGACAGGGGAGAGAGGCGTGGGTAAAAATGCTTTCGGGTACATTTCCGCACTAGAGATTAGTGTAAAAACCCAGAGGAGCAGGAAAAAAGGAAAAGCATTTAACGGATCAGAGAAACCTGAGAGGAAGGGGGTGGTACGTGGGCGAGGTGTCAGGGGTGGGCACCTGTGACGAGCGGGGGCCACAGGGGTCAGTCGAGGACCGGTGCTGTTTCTGGTATATGTGAATGACGTGACGATAG
>WNWK01040066.1:0-17150 GCA_009830355.1 Cherax destructor | reverse complement strand
ATAGGATTGATCCCATTACCGTTCATGATGTTGTCAAGTCGGCTAACAATATCCTCCATCCCAGCCCCAGGAAAGCAAACCCTCTGTCTCCTACTCCTATCCTTCAAGCAGAATGCCCTATCCATATACCTAAACTGGCTATCCCCAACAACAACAATGTTTTACCTTCCTTTGTGTCGTTCGTCGTGACTTCCCGTAGTCGACTCAATTCATCGGGTAGAGAGAAGGCGTTCAAGTTTCACACAGTTTCCACAGCTGTCTCTTTCTTCTTCATCGTTTCTAACTCTCCATTCGTTTTCTTGATCTTCAACTTCGTTCCTTGAAGTCCGGCCACTGCCCAGGTTCCCTTCTTGACCTGAGGACTACTACGAATCCTCTTGTTTTCCTCCGTCAATCGCTGAATCTCAAGCTTCGCTACCCTCAATTCCTCCTTAAGCTGCTGGTAAAGTTGCTCAATGGACGGCATCTTGGTTCACTTCACAGAGCAAAAGTGGTTCAGTCCACAGAGAACCCTAGACACGTCCTCTCTGAGCTAAGTACAGATCACCTCTGAGCTAAGTACAGATAGGCAGGAACGGCCCCTCGTGAATCCATGCTAAGTCTCATTAATCAATTTATGGTTATCTAGATGGCTTCTAATAATATCAGCTATAATTGACTCTAGTAATTTGCCTACAATTGAGGTAAGGCTTATTGGGCGGTAATTTGACGGTAGTGACTTGTCCCCTGCTTTAAAAATAGGAATTACATTAGCCATCTTCCACATATCAGACACTACACCTGTTTCAAGAGATAAATTAAAAATGTTAGATAATGGTTCACAGAGTTCCATTTTGCATTCCTTAAGAACCCTTGCAAAAAGCTCATCAGGACCCGGCGATTTATTTTGTTTCAATCGGTTTAGTTGTTTCATTTGTTACCACTATAACTATTACTGTCCTTGTTATTGTTAAGATTTTTTATATCAAAGCCTAGATCTATATTTCGACATTCAGTATTTTCCATTTCTAAACCCATACATTCAGCAGGCATGTCCCTATTTTTCGTATTGAACCACGTCTCAGTTATGGCAAATACATCAATGTTACCTGCGCTTGCAACTAATCTCAAATCATCAATCTTATTCCTAGCACTACGACTATTTGTATAATACACTTTTAAAGACCCTCCTTTCTCTTCACCCTTCCTGCTCCATTCTGTTTTTCCACTATACCTATTACTGTCCTTGTTATTGTTAAGATTTTTTATATCAAAGCCTAAATCTATATTTCGACATTCAGTATTTTCCATTTCTAAACCCATACCTCACCTAGATTACGCAGCTCAGTTCTGGTCTCCATATTACATAAATTCGTTAGAAAAAATTCAGCGTAGAATGACTAAATTAATACATAGCATTAGAAATCTTCCTTACGAAGAAAGATTGAAGACATCAATTGTAGGCAAATTACTAGAGTCGATTATAGCTGATAACATAAGCCATCTCGATAGGCATAATTTGATTAATGATACTCAGCATGGATTCACAAGGGGCCGTTCCTGCCTAACTAATTTATTAACTTTTTTCAGTAAGGCTTTTGAGGCAGTGATGATGATAACGAATTCGATATTGTTTATTTGGATTTTAGTAAGGCTTTGATAGAGTACCACATCAGAGACTGTTAAAGAAAGTGGCTGCTCATGGCATTGGGGAAAAAGTGTTGTCAAGGATCGAGTCATGGATCACCAATAGGAAGCAGCGGGTGTGCATAAATGGGGTTAAATCGGAGTGGGGATCTGTAACAAGTGGCGTTCCTCAGGGATCGGTTTTGGGCCCGTTGTTGTTTATAATATATATAAATGACCTTGACGAGGGAATTTCTAGTGATATGAGTAAATTGCTGATGACACGAAGATAGGTAGGATAATCGATTCAGACGTAGATGTCAGTGAACACAGGAGGATTTAGACAAACTTAATTCCTGGTCAGAAAAATGGCAGTGCAGTTCAATGTACATAAATGCAAAGTTTAAAGTTCTAACGTAGAACTCAGCCATACAGATTGCGAGAAGGACTTGGGGGTGATGGTAAGCAGCAACCTTAAACCAAGACAGCAATGCCTAAGTGTACGTAATAAGGCAAATAGATTACTGGGATTTATATCAAGAAGTGTTAGCAACAGAAGTCCAGAGGTTATATTACAGCTTTATACATCATTAGTAAGGCCTCACCTAGATTACGCAGCTCAGTTCTGGACATAAATTCGTTAGAAAACATTCAGCGTAGAATGACTAAATTAATATATAGCATTAGAAATCTTCCTTACGAAGAAAGATTGAAGACCCTTAAATTACATTCACTTGTAAGACGTAGAATTAGGGGAGACATGATCGAGGTATACAAGTGGAAAATGCGTATTAACAAAGGGGATATAAATAAGGTCTTGAGGGTATCTCTCCAAGAGAGAACCCGCAATAATGGATTCAAGTTAGATAAGTTTAGATTTAGAAAGGATATAGGAAAGTATTGGTTTGGAAATAGGGTAGTTGATGAGTGGAACAGTCTGCCTAGTAGGGTTATTGAAGCAAGGACCTTGGGTAGTTTTAAATTTAGGTTGGATAAATTCATGAGTGAAAGGGGTTGGATTTGAGTGGGAATTGCACATGAGTAAATAAAATTATCAAAGCTTATTTCTTGGGTAGCACTGAAAATTAGGTAAGGACCTGCCTAGTATGGGCCAACAGGCCTGCTGCAGTGTTCCTGATAAAGAATTCGATATTGTTTATCTGGATTTTAGTAAGGCTTTTGATAGAGTACCACATCAGAGACTGTTAAAGAAAGTGGCTGCTCACGGCATTGGGGAAAAATGTTTTCATGGATCGAGTCATGGCTCACCAATAGAAAGCAAAGGGTGTGCATAAATGGGGTTAAATCTGAGTGGGGATCTGTAAACATTCAATCCATGAAAAAACACTTTTCCCCCAATGCCGTGAGCAGCCACTTTCTTTAATAGTCTCTGATGTGGTACTCTATCAAAAGCCTTACTAAAATCCAAATAAACAATATCGAATTCTTATCATGATCAACTGCCTCAAAAGCCTTACTGAAAAAAGTTAATAAATTAGTTAGGCAGGAACGGCCCTGGTGAATCCATGTTGAGTATCATTAATCAAATTATGCCTATCGAGATGTCTTCTTATGTTATCAGCTATAATCGACTCTAATAATTTGCCTACAATTGATGTTAGACTTATTGGGCGGTAATCTGTATGGCTAAGTTCTACGTTATTTAACTTATAAGTGCTTGGGTTATGGGCACTCCCGAGCTTTAGAACTTTGCATTTATCTACATTGAACTGCATCTGCCATTTTTCTGACCAGGAATTGAGTTTGTCTAAATCCTCCTGTAGTTCCCTGACATCTACGTCTGAATCGATTATCCTACCTATCTTCGTGTCATCAGCGAATTTGCTCATATCCCTAGAAATTCCCTCGTCAAGGTCATTTATATATATTATAAACAACAACGGGCCCAAAACCGATCCCTGAGGAACGCCACTTGTTACAGATCCCCACTCAGATTTAACCCTATTCATGCACACCCTCTGCTTCCTATTGGTGAGCCATGACTCGATCCATGACAACACTTTTTCCCCAATGCCATGAGCAGCCACTTTCTTTAACAGTCTCTGATGTGGTACTCTATCAAAAGCCTTACTAAAATCCAAATATACAATATCGAATTCTTTATCATGATCAACTGCCTCAAAACCTTACTGAAAAAGTTAATAAATTAGTTAGGCAGGAACGGCCCCTGGTGAATCCATGCTGATTATCATTAATCAAATTATGCCTATCGAAATGGCTTCTTATGTTATCAGCTATAATCGACTCTAGCAATTTGCCTACAATTGATGTTATACTTATTGGGCGGTAATTTGAAGGTAATGACTTGTCCCCTGCTTTAAAAATAGGAATTACATTAGCCATCTTCCACGTATCAGACACTACACCTGTTTGAAGAGATAGGTTAAAAATGTTAGTTAAGGGTTCACAGAGTTCCATTTTGCATTCCTGAAGAACCCTTGAAAAAAGCTCATCAGGACCTGGCGATTTATTTTGCTTCAAACGGTCTATCTGTTTGATAACCATTTCACTAATGACTGTGATACTACATAATTTATCTTCTTCAGGCCCACTAAAATACCTAATTCTTGGGATATTATTAGTGTCTTCCTGAGTGAAAACCGAGAGAAAATAATTATTAAAGATAGAGCACATTTCATTCTCTTTGTCAGTAAGATACTTTTGTTCTATACACCTGGAAAAAACTTTTTGGGTTAGTTTTCGAATCCCTAGCAACTTTAATTTCGTAGTCCCGTTTAGCTTTTCTTATCTACTTTTTAACATTTCTCTTAATGTCAATATACTGATTCATAAGATGACCCTCACCTCTTTTGATACGCCTATAAATTCCTTTCTTCTGCCCTAAAAGTTATTTGAGCCTATTATTCATCCATTTTGGGTCATTTCTATTCGATCTAATTTCTTTATATGGGATAAATGTTCTTTGGGCAGCATGTATAGTGCTCAGAAAACTGTCATATTGATAGCTCTCTTCATTACCCCAGTCCACAGATGATAAGTGTTCTCTAAGTCCATTGTTATCTGCTAAGCGAAAATCTGGGACCGTTACTGAATTATCCCTACTATGAAACTTCCATTCAATGTGGTCGCTTGCGCCGATTTCCTCTGTAATTTCTAAATTATTAACAAAGGTTTCCTTGTTTGCCAGTACCAAATCAAGCAGGTTATTTCCCCTTGTAGGTTCTGTCACAAACTGCTTCAAAAAACAATCTTGAACTACTTCTAAGAAGTCGTTAGATTCTAAATTCCCTGTCAAGAAATTCCAATCAATCCAACTAAAGTTAAAGTCCCCTAGAATTACTACGTTATCGTGCTTTGTGGCCTTAACAATTTCCTCCCATATTAGTCTCCCTTGGTCCCTATCTAAGTTTTGGGGACGGTATATCACACCTAAAATCAATTTTTCATGCCCCTCTGAAAATTCTATCCAGACAGACTCTGTATGTGTTATTTCAGACTTTATTCCTGTTTTTATGCAACAGTTCAAGCGATCTCGGACATACAGTGCCACTCCACCCCCCTTCCCGAAACTTCTGTCTACTTGGAACAATTTAAAAACCCAGTATATGACATTCAGCAGGCATGTCCCTATTTTTCGTATTGAACCACGTCTCAGTTATGGCAAATACATCAATGTTACCTGCACTTGCAACTAATCTCAAATCGTCCATCTTATTCCTAGCACTACGACTATTTGTATAATACACTTTTAAAGACCCTCTTTTCTCTTTACCCTTCCTGCTTCTTTCTGTTTTTCCACTATACCTATTACTGTCCTTGTTATTGTTAGGATTATTTATATCAAAGCCTAGATCTATATTTCGACATTCAGTATTATCCATTTCTAAACCCATACCTCGAACTAATCCTAGTTTAAAGTCCTAACAACACCCTCAACTGAGCTAGCAAGAAAATCCACACCTGCCCTGGATAAGTGAACCCCATCCCTGGCATACATGTCATTTCGGCCATAGAAGTGGTCCCAGTTGCAAATGAATGGTACTGCATTATCCTTACAGTGTTTGTCCAGCCAGCAATTGACACCAATTGCTCTGGACAGCCATTCATCTTCAACTCCTCTCCTTGGCAAAATACCACATATGACAGGGTTCCCACCCTTTTTCCTAATTATGTCTATTGCTGACCTATACCTGCTAGTCAGGTCCTCACTCCTACGTCTGCCAACATCGTTGCCTCCAGCACTGAGAGATAATAGGATTACTCCCATTACCTCTCATGATGTTGTCCAGACGGCTAACAATATCCTCCATCCCAGCCCCAGGAAAGCAAACCCTCTGTCTCCTACTTCTATCTTTCAAACAGAAGGCCCTATCCATGTACCTAATCTGACTATCACAACAAGAACAATGTTCTTACCTTCCTTGGTGTCGTTCGTCGTGATGTTCCCAGTAGTCGACTCACATTCATCGGGTAACACGGAGAATCGGTTCGATGTTTCCACAACAGGTTCCTGGTTCTTCGTTTATTGTACCTCTCCATCCGTCCTCTTCATCTTTAACTTTGTCCCATGCATTCCAGCCACTGTCCAGGTTCCTTTCTTGGCTTGAGGATTCTCAACAGGAGGATTACTACGAATCCTCCTGTTTTCCTCAGTCAGTCGCTGTATTTCAAGCTTAGCTACCCTCAGTTCTTCCTTCAGCTGCTGGTAGAGTAGCTCAAGAGAGGACATCTTGTTCAGATTCACAAGAGCACACAAGACACGTCTTCACTGAGTTAAGTCAGGTTCTTATGTTCTTATAAATAGCGTATAGGATGGGTGTTAGTACTTAGCTAGAGTATAGGATGGGTGTTGTGCTTAGCTTGAGTATAGGATGAGAGTTGGTGCTTAGCTAGAATATAGGATGGGTGTTGGTGCTTAGCTAGAGTAAAGGATGGGTGATATAGTGCATAGCAAGAGTATGGGATGGGTGTTGTAGTCCTTAGCTAGAGTATGGGATGGGTGTTGTAGTGCTTAGCTAGCGTATAGGATAGTTGTTTTAGTGCTTAGCTTGAGTGTAGGTCGTGTGTTGTAGTGTTTAACTAGATAATATGATGTGTATTGGTACTTAAATAGCGTATAGGATGAGTGTTTGCGCTTAGCTAGAGTATAGGATTAGAGTTGGTGCTTAGCTAGAATATAGGATATTTGTTGGAGTGCTTATATAGAGTATAGGATGGGAGTTGGTGATAAGCTAGGGTATAGGATAGGTGTTGGAGCTTAGCTAGAGTATATGGTGGGTGTTGGTGTTTAGCGAGAGTATAAGATGGGTGTTGGTGTTTAGCTAGAGTATTGAAATGGTGGTGGAGTGCTTACCTAGAGTATAGGATGGGTGGTGGTGCTTAGCTGGAATAAAGGATGGGTGTTGGTGCTTAGCTAGAGAACAGAACGGGTGAAGGTACTTAGCTAGAGTACAGGATAGGTGTTGGTGCTTAACTAGAGTAAAGGATGGGTGTTGGTGCTTAGCTAGCCTGTAGGATGGGTGTTGGTGCTTAGCTAGCCTGTAGGATGGGTGTTGGTGCTTAGCTAGAGTATAGAATGTATGTTTGTGCTTAGCTAGAGTATAGGATGGATGGTGGCGCTTACCTAGAGAATAGGATGGGTGTTTGTGCTTAGCTTGAGTACAGGATGGGATATAGTGCTTAGTTAGAGTAAGCAGTAAAGATTTAGCGTTAGAGTGCTTAGTTATAGCATAGGATATGTGTTGGTGCTTATCTAGAGTATAGGATTGGGTGTTGGTGCTTAGTTAGATTATAGGATGGGTGTTGGTGCTTAACTAGAGTATAGGATAGGTCTGGGAGGTTAGCTAGAGTATATGATTGGTGTTGGTGCTTAGCTAGAGTATATGATGGGTGTTGGTGTTTAGCAGAGTATAGGATGGGTGTTGGTGCTTAACTAGAGTACAGGCTGGTTGTTGGTGTTTACCTAGCGTATAGAATGGATGTTGGAGCTTAGCTAGAGCATAGAATGGGTGTTGGTGTTTAGCAGAGTATAGGATCTGTGTTGGTGCTCAGCTAGAGTATAGGAATGGTGGTGGAGTGCTTAGCTAGAGTATAGGATGGGTTTTGAAGAACTCAGCTAGAGTATGTGATGGGTTTTAGAGTGCTTATGTAGGGAATAGGATGGGTGTTGAAGTGCTTACCTAGAGTATAAGAAGGGTACTGGAGTGCTTATCTAGAGTATAGGATGGGTGTTGGTACATAGCTAGGGAATAGGATAGGTTTTAGTGTTCCAGAGAATAGGATTGGTGTTGGTACTTAGCAAGATTAAAGGATGGGTGTTGTAGTTTATTAGATAGAGTATGGAATGGGTTTTAAATGCTTAGCTAGAGTAAAGGATGGGTGTTGTAGTGTTATATAGTATAGAAGATTGATGGATTAGCTGAATATAAAAGGGTGTTGGTGTTTAGTAGAGATAGGATGGGTGTTGGGGGCTAACTAGGGTATAGGATGGGTGAAGAAAACAGGAAGAGAAGAAAGGGTTTTGGAGGCTTAGGAGGAATAGGATGTGTGGTGGAGTGCCCCCTAGAGTGGGAAGGGTACTGGAGTGGTTACCCAGAATGGGGATGGGGGGTACTTAGTTTGCAAAGGATGGGTGTTGGTGCTTCTATTGAGTAAAGGATGGGTGTTGTTGTTAAGCAGAGCAAGGATGGGAGTTGGTTCTTAGCTAGAATATAGGAGGGTGTTGGGCTTAGCTAGCGTTGGGATGGAAGGGTGCTTATCTAGAGAAGGGATGGGGGGGATGAAGTTTAACAGAGTAAAGGAAGGGGTTGGTTGGTTTATTAGAGTATAGGATAGGGTTATAGTGATTAGCTTGAGATTAGGACGTGTTTGTAGTGTTAACTATCGTTTGCTGGGGAGAAAAAGATGGGTATTGGTACTTAAAAGCGTATAGGATATTTATGCTTAGCAAGAATATCCCGATGGGTGGGTTTACCCAGAGAATGGGGATGGGAGTTTGGGGTGCTTAGCTAGAGAAATAGGAAGGTTGGAGTGATTATTAGAGATAGGACGTTTGTTAGCTTTGAATATAATGGGGTTTTAGCTAGAGTATAGGATGGATGCTTGTGCTTAACTAGATTATAAGATGGGGTTGGGGCTTTGAAGGGATAGAATGGGTGTTGGAGCTTAGTTGGGAGAAGGAATGGGTGTTGGACCCAGTTTAGAGTATTGATGGGTGTTGGTGCTTAGCTATAGTATAGGATGGGTGTTTGTGCTTACTACGGACAAAATGTTTGTTGGAGTGCTTAGCTAGAGATAGGATGGGTTTTGGGAGGCAAGTAGAGTATATGATGTTGGTGTTAACAGAATATAGGATGGTAAGTTGGTTGTTAGTTTAGAGAAGGGATGGATTTAATACTTAGTTTGCAAAGGATGGGTATTGGTGCTTGGGCCAGAGAATAGGAAGGGTATTTTTCAAAGGCTTAGCTAGAATAAGGATAAGTTTGGTACTTAGCTAAAGATAGAATAGGTGTTGGTGCTTGAAATGAGTAAAAGAGGTGTTTGCTTAGTTGGAGAATGGGAAAAGGGGTGGAGGCTTCCTAGAGAATAGGATGGGTGTTGAAGAGCTTAGCTAGAGTATAGGATTGGTTTTGGAGTGCTTAGGAGCAATAGGATGGGTGTTGGAGTGCCCCCTAGAGTATGGGAAAGGGGGTGTTTTAGTGCTTAGCTAGAGTAAAGGATGGGTGTTTGTCCCTTAGCTAGGAATAGGATGGGTGTTGGTCCCATTTTAGAATACAGGAGGGTGTTGGAGTTCGAAATAGAAAAGGATGGGTAACAAGAAAATGGCACAATATCGGACTGAACAATAAAAAATAACCCGCACTGGCAGAAACATGTACCGCTGTTTGGAGAAAAAAGGATAACAACTATTTTTTCCCCGGTTTTTGGAGAATGTCTTCATGGGTGTGGGGGTTAAGGGCACCCCCCAGGTAACAACACCTTCTTCCAGTTTCATCACCTTTCCCCAGGTTACATCACCTTCCTCCGGTTACATCACCTTCCTCCAGGTAACAACACCTTCTTCCAGTTTCATACCCTTCCTCCAGGTTACATCACATTCCTCCAGGTTACATCACCTTCCTCCAGGTTACATCACCTTCCTCCAGGTTACATCACCCCTCCAGGTTTAAAAACCTTTTTCCCTAATTTCATCACCTTCTCCAGGTTTCACCTTCTTCCAGGGGGTTCATCACCTTCCTCCAGGTTACATCACCTTCCTCCAGGTTACATCACCTTCCTCCAGGTTACATCACCTTCATCCAGGTTACATCACCTTCATCCAGGACAACACCTTCCCCCAATTTACATCACCTTTTTTCCCGGTTACATCACCTTCCTCCAGGTTACAACACCTTCCTCCAGTTTACAACACCTTCCTCCAGGTTACATCACCTTCCTCCAGGTTCAACCTTCCTCCAGGTTACATCACCTTCCTCAGTTTACTCACCTTTTTCCCCCCCGGTTACATCACCTTTCCACAGTTTTAAAACCCTTCCTTTTTAAAAATTTAATACCTTCCCCCCGGTTACATCACCCTTTTCCCCAGGGGTTCATACCCTTTTTCCCCAGGTTACATCACCTTCCTACAGTTTACATCACCTTCCCCCCGAAAAAAACCCTTTATGGTTAATAAACATACAGTCGTTATTGGTGCCACCCTCTTGAGTTACATTAATACAAAAAAAAATTTAATACAAAAAATGTTATTTTTCTTGTTAACAATGTGGGGGGGGTTTCAGCCACTGTGACAATGTATGTAAGTTAGCAACAGGGGCCCTCAGGAAAAAAACCCTTCTCCTCTCCAGTGGTCGACGTTTCCCTTTTCTTCAAAATTACTGAAGTTCCAGACATAGAAAAGGAAGAGAGTGATCAGAAAAAAAATTTTAAAAAACCCCAAAAAAAAACTTTATTCAATATCCTGAGAGCCCAAAAAACCCAAAAAGGGAAAAACAAATTTATATTACCCAAAAAAAGTTTTTTTGTTGGGTCTGTTTTTTAAGGATATGGAACTTATGATAAACCTGAATGAAAAATTTTAAGACATTGTGTAATTGTGTTGAGTGAAATATTAAATATACTAAAGTATGACAGCACAAAATAATAAAATTTTTTTTGCAACACGGGGGGATCTTGTAAAAACCTGGTATCTTTATTGCGGAAATGTTTCGTAAACCAGTGACTTCCTTGAACACAGAGAAAAAGGGGTGTTGCAAATGTTGCACATGGGGTCTAATTCATCACAGTACTAGAGGGGCCAAAAAACGCCTTCCGCCCCTTTTCCCGCCCTCCCCCGGGGTTGGCCTGGATCCCATTTTTGGGGGTTTGGGGGGAAAATGAAAAAGGGGAGAGATCCTTCTTATATTACCCCCCGGCAGGGGTAGTAGGAGGGTGGAAGGTAGGGGGGGGGTCCTTTTTGATACCCCCCTGATTGTAGGTAAATGAAAAGGGGAGAGTTGGAAAGAAAAATTTGGGTTTTAATTTGTTTCCCCAATATCTAGACAAACAGCCTCAAAAAAATTAATGAATTTCAAAAAATTTTTTGGGGGAAAAAGGTGAAAGGGAAAATTTTAAATTTTAAAATATGTTTTAAGGCGAAACATTTATTTTTTTCAAAAAAACTTCAAATTTAAAGATGAAAAAATTTGAAAATTTTTTAACCGGGGGAAACCTCCCCAAAAAACCAAACCACATTTTAATGGGGGCTTTTTTTACTTTTTTTTAAATTTTGTCACAATTTATGGATGTCATGAGTGATTGAAAACATTCAGCACATTGTCTGCGTAGTGAGTAGGGGAGTCTGTTTTTCTTCACCTTTGGGGGAGCTTTTAATTTTTTTTGTATTTTAAAAAAGTGGGGCCTTTTTGGGGAAAATTAGTTACAAGAACCAAATTTTAAAAAAAGCCCTTTTAAATTTTTCTTTATTTTCAGATATATTTTTTTTTAAGGTTAATGTAAAATTTTAATTTGGCACCAAAAGAATCTTAGAAAAATTTTCCTTTTAACCTTTTATAACAAGCGAATTTAATTTGTAATCCAACCTTTTAAAAATATTTTTGATAAGTTTACAATAAAAAAAAACAATGAAATATATTTTTTCGTTAGGTTCAAAAGATTTTTAAAAATTATTTCATATAAAATTTTCGCTTTTCTTTATTGAAGATGATGATTTTTCCAAAATGCAAGTTCTGTTATTTTGAAAAAAAATATATATATATATATATATATATATTATATATAAACACTGATCTCCAAAAGACTGACTAGAACCTTGTACAGGAACGCAGGCTTTTCCGACCCTACCCCACTGGTCCATTACCTTTTCCCGCTTTTTGCGACGATTTCCGGCGCCAGTTTTAGGGGAAGGCCGCTTTTTTTCTATCCCCCCCCTGCATCAAAACTAGAGATTTTTAAAGTAGGAATTGGAGCAGGGGAAAAATTCAAAAACTGATTCTGGCCCAGGGGACTGATCGAACCGACAGGAACGCAGTGCTTTTCGACCTACCCCACTGGGCCACCTTTTCATCCAGCTAGAGTTTTTCCCAAACCCCTTCGGGGAAGTAGTTTTCATCTCATCCCCGCATGCATCGAAAACAGAGATTTTAAATGCTAGAATTCGCAAGAAAAATATTCACAAAAACGATCTCTGCGAGGGGATGACCCTACAAACCGGAAGGAACGAGGGAGCGTAACACTGGTTCCTGGTCAGCCCTTTTAGCGATTTCCAAAGGGGCCAGTTTCAGGAGGGAACTTAGCTTTTCTTCTCCCCGCATGTCGACACCAGAGATTTTACAATGCAGAATTGCAAAACGGCGAAATTTTAAAAATGATTCTCGAAGGGGTGACCCCGATTAGAACGCAGGCACCGACCGAAACCTGGTCCAAAAGGGATCCCGCTTTTTCCAGACGTTTTCCAACAGCCGTTTGGGAAATTTCCACATTTTAAAAATCTCTAGTTGTGTGGCAGAGGGGAGGATGAAAAACGAAGCCTTCCGCCGAAAGTTGCCTTGGAATAACTCAGGAAAGCTGGATGCCAAGGTATTGGACCAGTGTGGTACGGTCGGTAAAGCACTGCGTTCCTGTCACAAGGTTCGTAGGGTCGAGTCTCCGTCGGCCAGAGATCAGTGTTTGTGAATATTTCGCCTGCTCTTGCGAATTCCTAGCATATATATATATATATATATATATATATATATATATATATATATATATATATATATATATATATATATATATATATATATATGTGTGTGTGTGTACTCACCCTAATTGTACTCACCTAATTGTGGTTGCAGGGGTCGAGACTCAGCTCCTGGCCCCGCCTCTTCGCTGTCCGCTACTGGGTCTCTGCTCTCCCTGCTCCATGAGCTCTATCATACCTCGTCTTAAAACTATGTATGGTTCCTGCCTCTACTATATCTTTCTCTAGACTGTTCCACTTCCTGACTACTCTGTGGCTGAAGAAATGCTTCCTAACATCCCTTTGACTCATCTGAGTCTTCAGCTTCCAGTTGTGTCCCCTTGTTTCTGTGTTCCCTCTCTGGAACATCCTGTCCTTGTCTACCTTGTACTCACCTAATTGTACTCACCTAATTGTGGTTGCGGGGGCCCGAGACTCAGCTCCTGGCCCCGCCTCTTCGCTGGGTCTCTGCTCTCCCTGCTCCATGAGCTTTATCATACCTTGTATGTGTGTGTGTGTGTGTGTGTGTGTGTGTGCGTGTTTTCACAACGCATTATCTAGCATAGCGTATTGTCAAGCTGTGGTCACCTTGTGTTCTGACACACTGTGTTCTACACTGTGTTCTGACACACCTTGTGTTCTGACACACCTTGTGTTCTGACACACCTTGTGTTCTGACACACCTTGTGTTCTGACACACCTTGTGTTCTGACACACCTTGTGTTCTGACACACCTTGTGTTCTGACACACCTTGTGTTCTGACACACCTTGTGTTCTGACACATGCCTTACACACAAAGAATTTTAACCCACGTCACCATGGCAAGTTAAAAGTAAACAAAATCAGGAGAGTCACCTCCCTCAAAGTGACTATGCACAAAGAACTGTAGCCGGTGTTATCTAAAATGAAAATCACCTAGACCATCCTTGTTCCTGCTGATTAAAATAAAAATAAAATACAAATCTCGAATATCTCAGTTTGAAATAAGATATCTTTCAAGCGAGTACACTCAGATGCATGACAGATACTACGTGGTGGACATATGCATGACAGATACAACGTGGTGGACAGATGCATGACAGATACAACGTGGTGGACAGATGCATGACAGATACAACATGGTGGACAGATGAATGACAGATACAACGTGGTGGACAGATGCATGACAGATACAGCGTGGGGGACAGATGCATGACAGATACAGCGTGGGGGACAGATGCATGACAGATACAGGGTGGGGGACAGATGAGTCAGATCTTTATGGTCTTTGCCTCAGCTCTCTAGACATAAGTACTTGGAATTAAGTTATACCTCAGCTTTAAGAACACTCGCTAACATCTGATCTAATACAGATTCTGTAAAATGATAACGGTTCATATGTAAAAAGAAAAGTAAGAACGTTTTGATATATTGATAAACCAGGAAGATCCAAAACCTTCACCTATTTACTGTTTTTAATGGAAATCAATATCTCATAATTTATGAGGTATCTTGGGTGAACGAGATCATCTGTTATCAGAAAACATAAGTGTAGTGAGCTTGGTAAGATCTGCTGCCAGAAATGCTAAATAATCATGTATCAGTTGGGCTCTTTAAAGAAATTGAAATTGTCATTGTTATTATTAAAATATTTGCGACCACTGTCATCCTCAGAGTTTTCTCTGAGTTACCAGACCTTGCCACGTGGAGGCCAGTGGCTCGTCTTTAAGGTCCACAACCCCACGTACTGTGTTTTTTATGCTTTCCCCAGGTTCATGTGTCCAGGAGTCCATCTGTGTCTCCTCAGATATTCTCCTTTCCCCACTTTCCCAAGGTCTGCATCATTTTTGTTTTTGTTTTTATATTTTATTTGACACATATTTCAGCATACATAATAATATTACAAAATCCAAAAACCAACATAACACTCGCCTGAACATGAGGCAACCTCACAAATCTAACTACATACTGCAAAACTTTAACATGACCTTCCTTATCACTCCTTGTGGATAACAACCTACTTGTACAAACACTGAAGAACGTTCAATGATAACACCGGCTTATGCATAGACATAATAGCCTACTCAGATAAAATTATTCCGAATAGGAACACATACAATACAAATTAAACATAAAAAAAAAAAACTTGGAGTACAAGCGTACACGACTTGTAACACTCCCATACAATACATACAGACCCCCTACCAACAACCTAGAAACCCACCCTACACACCTCCCCAAGACTAGGCCCAGCTAATACCTAAATATACAGCCTTGTCCTCCAATAACATAATGTACAAATCAAACTTTATATTCTAACAATGTTAAACATTGCCATTGCCTCTTGATAAAAACGTTCAGCTATTTATCAATAACATGCAACAATTTACCATCAATATACAAACGTGTGAACATGATAACATAAACATCCTAGAATTCTCAGTATTAAGTTTTACCTTATTAAATACAAGATCTGCCTATACCCCAACCATAATATGTGTGACACAAACATGACTGTAAACCCAAAGGGCGAAAAGAAAAGAAAAAAATTGTGTACATTATCGTGCATAAAAGCAAAAATGTTCTCTATGACATATAACAAAGTTTTAAGAAGTACAAAAGTACCACATGGACAAATTCCACACACACACTATTGATCATTAAACATCGGTTATGAAGGAACACAGGAGACTTAAGCAAAAAATATTCAGAAGGAACAAAACACACAATAACAAACAACCAACACAGAGGTGGCCAACCCTTACGCCTTCCCATGATCCCCCCACCCGAAAACCAAAACACAAACCACAACCTAAGCCTATCCCGAAGAACCAACCCCTCCGGAACACACAGCCACACCCCCTCCTACTGTCGCCCAGTCCAACTTGTAAGAAGTCGACCGTCATCACCCCCCCAAACCCCCATACACACAAACACATACGTGACCCTACCACTACCTAACACAAAACACGCCCCCAGTCAGAAGAAAAAGCCCAAAAACCCCTATAATAACCCACCCACTGTTAGATTCCTGTAAGCCAGACTAAACTTCTCACCCCAAACCACCCCCATACACCAGCCTGTTTCTCCCTTTCGTACGATCATTCTTGCAGCCAGAGCCCTGATCCTTTCCTAGGTGGCACCCTCGTGGAATAGCAACCCTCACCCCACAAAACGCTGGGTGGCAAAACACTTACTGTTTTTTTTATGTTTTTTTTCAGGTCCATGTGTTCCAGGAGTCCATCTGTGCCCCCTCAGATATTCTCCCTTTCCCCACTTTCCCAAGGTCTGCCTCAAACCAGTATCCTAGTCTTTCCCAGGTCCATATGTCCAGGAGTCCATCTGCCCGACTTCAGATATTCTCCCTTCCCCATTTCCCCCAAGGTATACTGCCTATCCTAGGTCCATTTTCCAGGAATCCATCCGGGCCCCGGATGTCTCCCCTTCCTCACTTTTAGGATACCTTCCAGTCTCAGTTTTTCCCCCAGGTTTTGGGGGTCCCGAAGTCAGCTCAGCCACCCCCAGTGATCTAGCTGGATGGGAACGTGCCCTTGTCTAGCTGGTCTACGGTGGACTTAGGTGGGTGGAATTTAAAAAAAGGTTAAAAAGAAAACTGTGTCCAGTAATTACACCCACCAATACAGCCTCGACCTACACCAGCTGGGACGCAGCCAGGCTACCCTCCAGTTTCCCCCCCAAGGTTAGGCCACTCAATAAAATTTTTTGGGAGTTCTTTTTTATATTATACAATTTATGTACATTAAATATAAGATTTTTTAATAAATGTCAATTTAAGGGGGTGTTTGTGAATGTTTTATTGTGTGTTTGTGGGGTGCCCCGTTTGTTAATCTGTTTGTCCACCTCCACGAGAACTATTGTAAGTGTTGAACTTTTTATTTTCATTTTTATTAATCTTATATATTTGCAAGACGCGCAGGGGCGGGGCACAATGGAAATACATAACTTTGTCTGACTTTTTAGGTTATCCTGGGTAATTTACCCTATGTTACTGTGTATGATAATTTGTGTAAACAATATATGTGTACTTGTACCTAAATAAACCCTTTCACACACTCTTATTGTCACGCTCATTTGCACATTTCCACAAGGCAGCAGCGGGTTCACCATCATTCATACACGCACAAAGCAAGCACGCGCGCACACACACACACACATACGTATAAAACAAACTCCCTCACCTCTTACACTATATGAATTGTAATTCAAAAAACACAGAATACACGCACACATGTCTGCCTTTGCCTCCACACACACACATATATATACACAAATTTGTACCCATTCATATATGCGTCTCCCCAAGGTTGTTAAAATTATGTTTGTCTTTCAAAATAAAAAGGAAAATTT
>WNWK01040065.1:0-17151 GCA_009830355.1 Cherax destructor | reverse complement strand
AGAAGGCCCACAGATATATCAGATCACTTTAATTATACAAGGGGGAGTAAAAGGTAGAGGGATACAAGGAAAATAGAATCAGAAGAAGAGAGGGTGAATTTTATAACTAAAAGAGGAGGGTTAGGGTAAGATATAAACAACTATTGGAGGATAATAGGCGTGAAAGTGTAAATGGGGTCGAGGATGTAGGGGTAGATTTAAAAAGTAGTGTTAGATGTTCAGCAGAAGTTTGTGGTTACAAGCGAGGGGTGGGGGAGGGAAGAGGAGGTGGAATGATGAGGTAAAGAGAGTAGTAAGGAGAAAAAGTTAGCATATGAGAGGTTTTACAAAGTAGAAGTGATGCAAGGAGGGAAGAGTATATGGAGAGAAAAGATAGGTTAAGAAAGTGGTGAAGCAATGTAAAAGAGAGCAAATGAGAGTGGTGAAATGTTATCAACAAAATTTTTTGAAAATAAGAAAAAGTTTTGGAGTGAGAATTATGTTGAGAAAGCCTAGGGAACAAATGGATTTGACAGTTAAAAATAGGAGAGGAGAGTTATTAAATGGAGAGTTAGAGGTATCGGGAAGATGGAGGGAATATTTTGAGGAGTTGTTAAATGTTGATGAAGACAGGGAAGCGGATTTCGTGTATAGGGCAAGGAGGAATAACATCTTGTAGGAGGTAAGAGCCAGTTGTTGGTGTGGGGGAAGTTCGTGAGGCAGTGGGTAGAATGAAAGGGGGTAAAGCAGCTGGGATTGATGGGATAAAGATAGAAATGTTAAAAGCAGGTGGGATATAGTTTTGGAGTGGTTAGTGCTATTATTTAATAAATGTATTGAAGAGGGTAAGGTACCAAGGATTGACAGAGAACGTGTATTGTTCCTTTGTATAAAGGCAAAGGGGACAAAAGAGAGTGGAAAATTATAGGGAATAAGTCTATTGAGTGTACCTGGTAAGTAGTATGGTAGAGTTATTATTGAAAGAATTAAGAGTACGACAGAAAGCGGATAGCAGATGAACAAGGGGCTTTAGGAAAGGTAGAGGGTGTGTAGACAGTGTTTCAGTGAAATATATAGGTGAAAGATTTGGATAAGTAAAGAGGTTTTTGTGGCATTTATGGATTTGGAAAAGTATGATAGTGTGGATAGGGGGTGGGCAATGTGGCAGATGTTGCAGGTGTATGGAATAGAGGTAGGTTACTAAAAGCAGATTTATGGAGGATAGTGAGGCTCAGGTTAGAGGTGTAGGAGGAAGGGGACTATTTCCCAGTAAAAGTGGGACTTAGACAAGAATGTGTGATGTCACCGTGTTGTTCAATATATTTATAGATGGGGTTGTAAGAGAAGTGAATGCGAGGGTCTTTGCAAGAGGTGTGGGGTTAAAAGATAAAGAATCAAATACAAAGTGGGAGTTGTCACAGTTGCTTTTGCTGATGACACTGTGCTTTTGAGAGATTTTGAAGAGAAGTTGCAGAGGTTGGTGGATGAATTTGGTAGGGTGTAAAAGAAAATTGAAGGTGAATATAGGAAAGAGTAAGGTGATGAGGATAACAAAAAGATTAGGTGACGAAATATTGATATCAGATTGGAGGGAGAGAGTATGGAGGAGGTGAATGTATTCAGATATTTGGGAGGGACATGTCAGCAGATGGGTCTATGAAGGATGAGGTGAATCATAGAATTGATGAGGGAAAGGGTGAGTGGAGCACTTTGAGTCTGTGGAGACAAAGAACTTTGTCCATGGAAATAAAGAGGGGAATGTATGAGAGATAGTTATACCAACACTCTTATATGGGTGTGAAGCATGGGTGATGAATGTTGCAACGAGGAGAAGGCTGGAGGCAGTGGAGATGTCATATCTGAGGTCACTGTGTGGTGTGAATATAATGCAGAGAATTCGGAGTTTGGAAATTAGGAGGAGGTGCGGGATTACCAAAACTATTATCCAGAGAGCTGAGGAGGGGTTGTTGAGGTGGTTCAGACATGTAGAGAAAATGGAACGAGACAGAATGACTTCCAGAGTGTATAAATCTGTAGTGGAGGGAAGGCAGGGTAGGGGTCGGCCTAGGAAAGGCTGGATGGAGGGGTGTAAAGGAGGTTTTGTGTGCGAGGGGCTTGGACTTCCAGCAAGCATGTGTGAGCGTATTTGATAGGAGTGAATGGAGACAAATGGTTTTTAATACTTGACGTGCTGTTGGAGTGTGAGCAAAGTAACATTTATGAAGGGATTCAGGGAAACCGGCAGGCCGGACTTGATTCCTGGAGATGGGAAGTACAGTGTCTGCACTCTGAAGGAGGGGTGTTAATGTTGCAGTTTTATAACTATAGTGTAAAGCACCCCTCTGGCAAGACAGTGATGGAGTGAATGATGATGAAAGTTTTTCTTTTTCGGGCCACCCTGCCTTGGTGGGTATCGGTCGATGTGTTAATAAAAAAAATAATATGAAGTATTGACAGTAGGAAGGATGTACTCTGGGAGAGTACAGGATGGGTATTAGAGAGCTCTGGGAGAGTACAGGATGGGTGTTGGAGAGCTCTGGGAGAGTACAGGATGGGTGTTACAGAGGTCTGGGAGAGTACAGGATGGTGTTGGAAATGTCTGGGAGAGTACAAGAATGTGTTGGAGATGTCTGGGAGAGTACAGGAAGGTGTTGGAGATGTCTGGGAGAGTACAGGAAGGTGTTGGAGATGTCTGGGAGAGTAAAGGATGAGTGTTAGAGAGGTCTGGGAGAGTACAGGATGGTGTTGAGATGACTGGGAGAGTACAGGATGGTGTTGGAGATGTCTGGGAGAGTACAGGATGGTGTTGGAGATGTCTGGGAGAGTACAGGATGGTGTTGAAGATGTCTGGGAGAGTACAGGAAGGTGTTGGAGATGTCTGGGAGAGTACAGGAAGGTGTTGGAGATGTCTGGGAGAGTACAGGATGAGTGTTACAGAGGTCTGGGAGAGTAGAAGATTTTGTTGGAGATGTCTGGGAGAGTACAAGATGGGTGTTGGAGATGTCTGGGAGAGTACAGGATGGGTGTTAGAGAGCTCTGGGAGAGTACAGGATGGGTGTTAGAGAGCTCTGGGAGAGTACAGGATGGTGTTGGAAATGTCTGGGAGAGTACAAGATGTGTTGGAGATGTCTGGGAGAGTACAGGATGGGTGTTACAGAGGTCTGGAAGAGTACAGGATGGTGTTGGAGATGTCTGGGAGAGTACAAGATGGGTGTTGGAGATGTCTGGGAGAGTACAAGATGGGTGTTGGAGATGTCTGGGAGAGTACAAGATGGGTGTTGGAGTGAGAAAATATGTTTGGATTTTTCTTTTATTTTGATACTTTTTACTCCACTTCTTCGATTTTACTTGAATTGTTAATCACTACAACTCTTAAGAAAATTTTAAGAAATAAAAAATAATTATGTTAACAGTTATTCATAAATGGAAGTTTACTATTTTTAATTACTTTGAGCAGACTAATGTTCAGTTATGACTTAAACATCACCTAAACATTAACGTTAACTATTAGGATAAACATTACAACACAATATTAACTTTATATTTTGACTGACATTCACACATGACAGAACATTACTGGCCATGTGCAGGAGTGACATTCACACATGACAGAACATTACTGGCCAGTGTGCAGGAGTGACATTCACACATGACAGAACATTACTGGCCAGTGTGCAGGTGTGGAGGATGGGCTCCAACGATAACGTGGACTGTATGTTACTTAACTTATTGATGAATCCAAGATGTCGCAGCCATCCCCAACACCTTCTCAGGGGATCCATATATTGCCACACTCTCCACAGGGCTGTATGAAATAAATACACGTGGTTTATTATAATATATTGCCCCAAAGGAGCGTATGTCCATATTTCAGTCTTAGATGGACTGAAAGGCGTTTTACTCACTGTTTTGGACTAAAAAGTCCACGCATAACCGCCGTCAAATAGGTAAAATTTTGTTGTTCTTGACCACAAGAACTGCGCAGTCCCCTGCCTGACCAGAACATCAAATTCATACCTTGCTCGTGTAACTTTGAGCGATGGTGTTGGCTCCACCATATACGGCGGAAATGCTGTCTTGATTGTAGAATGCCGCTGAAGTCACCGTCTTGTTTCGATGGAATTCACTTGCGATTGTCTCTACGTTTGTGTTTTTGCAGTAAGAAGCTGCGCACACTTCTGAATATACTGCAATGTTGATGTTATTCACTAAACGCGCTGGAACAGAGTTCTTATCTTATTTCCCGACGTTAGAGGAGATTAACGGACGCGTACGAGTAATGTCTATGTTGATTTACGTCGCCTCGCGCCGCATGACCCCTAGAGTCGTATGACCCGTTCTTGCGGTGGCCAAATTCAATCTGCCCCTCATGCTGCCTTGTGGCTCGTGCCTCGTGCAGCCATGTGGTGCCACGAGGTGCCTCGTAGTGCTGTGGTCAGCACAATTCGTGACACACTGTTGACAGTACATCTGGCTTGAATTAAATTGTTTTTCTCAGCCAGACGCGCCTCCTCTGGCCCTTTCCTAAGGGAGGAAAGGGTGTGGAGTGTGCAGGAGTGACATTCACACATGACAGAACATTACTGGCCAGTGTGCAGGAGTGACATTCACACATGACAGAACATTACTGGCCAGTGTGCAGGAGTGACATTCACACATGACAGAACATTACTGGCCAGTGTGCAGGAGTGACATTCACACATGACAGAACATTACTGGCCAGTGTGCAGGAGTGACATTCACACATGACAGAACATTACTGGCCAGTGTGCAGGAGTGACATTCACACATGACAGAACATTACTGGCCAGTGTGCAGGAGTGACATTCACACATGACAGAACATTACTGGCCAGTGTGCAGGAGTGACATTCACACATAACAGAACATTACTGGCCAGTGTGCAGGAGTGACATTCACACATGACAGAACATTACTGGCCAGTGTGCAGGAGTGACATTCACACATGACAGAACATTACTGGCCAGTCTGCAGGAGTGACATTCACACATGACAGAACATTACTGGCCAGTGTGCAGGAGTGACATTCACACATGACAGAACATTACTGGCCAGTGTGCAGGAGTGACATTCACACATGACAGACACTGGATCAGAGACATTACATTGAAGAACATCCAGTGTGCAGGAGTGACATTCACACATGACAGAACATTACTGGCCAGTGTGCAGGAGTGACAATCTTAAATATTTTTGTTAAAGGATCGAATATCCTCAGCTGCTAGTTTTTATTTTCATTTTATATCGTTTATAGTGTGTGTGTGTGTGTGTGTGTGTGTGTGTGTGTGTGTGTGCGCACGTACATACGGAAATGCGCAAATGAGTGTAAAATAAGTGTGTGTGTAAGTTTACTTAGGTACAGGTACACTTGAAGACAGTTACACAAATTATCATACATAGTAACATATGTGTAAATTACCAAGGATAACTTAAAAAAAAGTCAAATAATCTGACTTTTTCCATTATGCGCGGCGCTTGTAACTGCTCGTCTTGCATATACATAAGAAATATAATCAAATAAAAATATGAAGTTTAACACTTATTACAGTTCTCGTGGAGATGAACAAACACTAACACGAACATTCATTCACACACAATAAAACATTCACAAACACACTTAAGCTACTGATTAAGTAAAAAAAAATATATTTAATATAGATGAATCGTATAACATAAATAGAACTCCCAAATTTCCATTGAGTGGCCTCACCTTGGTGGGGGAACTGGACGGTAGCTTGGCTGCGTCTAGCTGGTGTACGGTCGTGGCTGTCTTGGTGGGTGTAATTACTGGACGCAGTTTTCTGTGTGTCACCTCCAGTAATTCCACCCACCTGGACAGTCTCTACCGTAGACCAGCTAGACAAGACCAAGTTTCCACTAAGCAAGGTCACTGGGGGGGGGGGGGCTGAGCTGTCTTCGGGATACATAACCTGGGAAAAGCTGAGACTGGAAGATATCCTAAGGAAAGTGAGGAAGGGGAGACATCCGGGGGCCCGCGGATGGATTCCTGGACACATGGACCTGGGAAAGGCAAGGATACCCTGGAGAAGTGGGAAAGGGAGAATATCTGAAGGCGGACAGATGGACTCCTGGACACATGGACCTGGGAGAGACGAGGATGCTGGTTCTGGAGACAGACCTTGGGGAAGTGGGGAAGGGAGAATATCTGGGGAGACATAGATGGACTCCTAGACACATAGACCTGAGGAAATCTTCAAAAAAACAGTAAGTGAGTGGGTGGACCTTAAAGACGAACCACTGGCCTCCACGTGGCAAGGTCTGGTTGATCAGAAATAACTCTGAGGCTGACAGTGGTCGCAAATATTAATAATGATTTACATTATAAGCAGTAAAAAGGAAAAGTATTTTTGGCTCAACCTGGTTTATCCGTATAATAAAACATACTTTTACTACCATCTAAACCATACCAAGATTTTTTTTTTTTTACATATAATGGAATCTGTATCATCTCAGATGTTTGGCAGTGTCCTTAAAGTAAACACGTATCTGTGCTTTCCTCTGTGTTTCTAATTATTGTTATTTTTTCTAGTGTTTCCTTTCCACTTGTCATAGTGAAACAGGTTTAAATTCTTTCCCCCTAAGACACATATGTCCTAGAAAACAACTACAAGGTGACCACAGATTGACTGGAGGTAGTTGACCTAAGATAACACTATGATTGTCATCCAAGATGACAATAATGGAATAAAGATTTAAACTGAACATAACAAAACAAACCCACTGGATGGTTTAAGAACAATGTGAAAGACTTATGAGTAACTATACAAGGAAGTTATGAGGGACCCTTGAGTAAAAATGTAGGAAGTTTGTGTTTACCCATCAATTACTTGATCTAAGACAAAGTTTTCTTAACCCAGCAATTAACTAATTGAAGATAAGTTTTTCTTTAGAAATTAAAGCTGAATGAAAAACTTTCTTGACTTTATATTCACATGCAATGTCGATCTGGTAAAGAACATGTACTGAATACGTTAATAAGGGTTAGAACATTTAATAAACCAGTTTATCAGAAAGAGAACATGTACTGAATACTTTGATCTGGAATAGAACACACATAAAACTCTAAATGTTGTTCACACCTGTATAGACACATGTGAGTCCTGCTTCACTTAATGTGGATGGTTGGTAGTGAGTTGTGGTGATGGTTGGTAGTGAGTTGTGGTGATGGTTGGTAGTGAGTTGTGGTGATGGTTGGGGTGAGCTGTGATGGATGGTTGGCAGTGAGTTGTGGTGATAGTTGGTAGTGAGTTGTGGTAATGGTTGTTAGTGAGTTGTAGTGATGGTTGACAGTGAGTTGTGGTGATAATTGTTAGTGAGTTGTGGTGATGGTTGGGGAGAGCTGTGATGGATGGTTGGTAGTGAGTTGTGGTGATAGTTGTTAGTGAGTTGTGGTGATGGTTGGGGTGAGCTGTGATGGATGGTTGGTAGTGAGTTGTGGTGATGGTTGTTAGTGAGTTGTGGTGATGGTTGGGGTGAGCTGTGATGGATGGTTGGTAGTGAGTTGTGGTGATGGTTGGGGTGAGCTGTGATGGATGGTTGGTAGTGAGTTGTGGTGATGGTTGGTAGAGAGTTGTGGTGATGGTTGGTAGTGAGTTGTGGTGATGGTTGGTAGTGAGTTGTGGTGATGGTTGGGGTGAGCTGTGATGGATGGTTAGCAATGAGTTGTGGTGATGGTTGTTAGTGAGTTGTGGTGATGGTTGTTAGTGAGTTGTGGTGATGGTTGGCAGTGAGTTGTGGCGATGGTTGTTAGTGAGTTGTGGTGATGGTTAGGGTGAGCTGTGATGGATGGTTGGTAGTGAGTTGTGGTGATGGTTGGTAGTGAGTTATGGTGATTGTTAGTAGTGAGTTGTGGTGATGGTTGGTAGTGAGTTGTGGTGATGGTTGGGGTGAGCTGTTGTGGAGAAAATTCTTCAAGAAAGGGAGGGTATAAGCCCTTTCTGCCCTTTTCAAGGGCCCAGCCCTTCCAGCCCTTTCCGCCCTTAGAAAGGGCCAGACTGCGTCTGGCTTCCTGGTCAACAACTTAAGTCATAACAGATGAACGGACCCAGGAAGCCAGTACGTCACGTCTGACTGACCAGTGTAGCAACGAGTGAATTAATGAGTAGTAGACATTTGATATAAATGAGACTCTTTGCCGTAGCAGGGAAGTTAAAGACAACTGCTGTATCAATTTCTACACTTGACAAAACAATCATAAAGTATCAGTGATCGAAATATTTAGAGAACACAAGCATTTGAAATGCAAATTGTTGCGGTGTTTAGCAAGTGTTGAATTGAGCTTAGGTCAGGGAAACAAGGAGAGGGTTGCAGTCAGGGGCGCAGGAGGGCTCAGATTGAACTAGCCAACACAAGGAAACGGGGCTTACGACGCGGTGATTTGACCTAACAAAACTACATTCGTCGTGAGTCTTCGATCTCCTATTCAATCTCCACTAACGCCGGGAAATCGGATAAGAACTCTGTTCCAGCGCGTTTAGTGATAATTAATCATAAAATCACGGTATATTCAGAAGTGTGCGCAGCTTCTTACTACTGCGTAGAGAGACAATCGTGAGTGTACTTCGTCAAACAAGGCGGTGACTCTTCAGCTACGTACTTCAATCAAGACAGCGTTCTCTGGGTGTGAATTAAGGGTCCGTTACAAATACCCAGGTAAGTCTGCTCAGACATAGATGTTAACCAGCTGTGCAGTTAGGAATACATTTTTTGTTCTAGGCAGATTTATCATTCACCCTGTGAGACGTGGGCGATCCGCCCAAACACCATGAGTAAACCGCCGTTCAGTCCATTCAATGACTAACGATATGGGCATACGCTTATTTGGGGCAATAATATATAACTCACACATATTTACATTTTATTTAACAGCCCAAGGGGATGAGACCATGAATCCTCTATAACGATGTCGGGGAAGGCTGCGACTTCGTGGATTCATCAATAAGCTAAGTAGCTTAATTACAGTCCATATCTTAGGATGTCCATTTCCCTAACAAGTTGGTCGTAATCGAACCAGATAAAGTGGCCACATGGTGGTCCAAAGGCTTATACTACAGTGTATAAGTGTCTACGATCCAAGGTCCTTCGAAAAAAGCTGTAAAACTAGTGTTTTTACAAAAGAAACCAGAATATATGAGTCGGTCCTCTCATTCAAAGAGCATGGACAGCCATTGCGAGGCATAGAAAACGCGAGTCGGCCAGCGCTCACCTAGCAGTCAGTCACTTAAGGGGGGGGGACGGGGTATGACACACCCCACTCACCCATAACTCTGCCAGGGAGCAACCCTTCATTCTGCACTTGTGGAGAAAATTCTCCAAAGGAGGGGGGTATGCGCCCTTACTACCCTTGTTAAGGGCCCTCACCCTTTCCTCCATTAGGAAAGGGCCAGAGGAGGCGCGTCTGGCTGAGAAAAACAATTTAATTCAAGCCAGATGTACTGACGACAGTGTGTCACAAGCGAGAAGACTATCTCACCTCTTTGAGAGAACATTTCTATGGAGCTGGTGTTCCAGAAAATTATAAGTCCTTAAGACCTGGTGACATAGTGATTATTAACAATGATGGTCCGAGGTCCCATTGGCCTCTTGGAAAAATTGTGACCATATATCCTGATGCAAATGGAATCATCAGGACAGTTGATGTTTTGAGCAAAGGTGTAGTGAATAAGTGGACCATAGATAAATTAGTGCCGTTAGAATTACACAGTGTTGAAAACAAAAATAAAATTAGTGATTCTCCAGAAACCACACAGACTGAAGCTGTTCAGAAAAGACAAGCAGCAGTGATCGCGAGTGAGAAAATAAAATTAATGTTAAGTGATGAGTAGTTCACTTTCAGTGAACTTTCGCTGCCCCCCAGTGTGGAGAAAATTCTCCAAAGGAGGGGGGTATGCGCCCTTACTACCCTTGTTAAGGGCCCTCACCCTTTCCTCCCTTAGGAAAGGGCCAGAGGAGGCGCGTCTGGCTGAGAAAAACAATTTAATTCAAGCCAGATGTACTGACGACAGTGTGTCACAAATTGTGCTGACCACAGCACCACGAGGCACCTAGTGGCTGCACGAGGCAGCACGAGGATCAGATTGAATACAGGCTCCGTAGAGGTCATACGACTCTAGGGGTCATGCAGCGCGAGGCGATGTAAATCAACATAGACATTAGTCGTACGCGTCCGTTAATTTAATTTAATCTCCACTAACGTCGGGAAATAAGATAAGAACTCTGTTCCAGCGCATTTAGTGAATAACATCAACATTGCAGTATATTCAGAAGTGTGCGCAGCTTCTTACTGCAAAAAGACAAACGTAGAGACAATCGCAAGTGAATTCCATCGAAACAAGACGGTGACTTCAGCGGCATTCTACAATCAAGACAGCATTTCCGCCGTATATGGTGGAGCCAACACCATCACTCAAAGCTACACGAGCAAGGTATGAATTTGATGTTCTGGTCAGGCAGGGGACTGCGCAGTTCTTGTAGTCAAGAACATCAGAATTTTACCTATTGACGGCGGTTATGCGTGGACTTTTTAGTCCAAACACGTGAGTGTAAATTCAGTCTGGAGTCAAAGACTGAAATATGGACATACGCTCCTTTGGGGCAATATATTATAATTAACCACGTGTATTTTTTTCCATACAGCCCTGTGGAGTGGGTGGCAATAGATGGATCCCCTGAGAAGGTGTTGGGGACGGTTGCGACATCTTGGATTCATCAATAAGCTAAGTTTAAGTCCATTATATCGTAGGAAAGAACCCAACCTCCACAGCACTCGTGTTCAATTCTGCTTACTCAGCGAAGCTCAGACTGGTGCGCAGCTAGTCTCTGAATGTGTATATACACAGTGTATATATACACACAGTGTTTATAATGTTTATAGACACAAACTAAGAGAAGAAACTGTGCATTATGTTTGTCTCTTATATAATATAGGAAGTTATATTAAGTTTAAACTTTCATATTAACATTTGACATTTATGTATAAATATATAAATATTGAATACGTATGTGTGATAAACATTTATGCATTTATATACATATTAATGTGTGAAGTGACGTCAATACTGGACACAGTTTTTAGCTGAGACAGCAATTCAGGGATAAACACCCTCGGTGTTGATTCGTCCATATGTACTCTGCACCCTCCAAGGCCACTGACCTTGAGGTCACGTTAGTAGGTCACCAATCTGATGACACAAACAAACAACCACAGCTGTGAGGCTGTAGTTTTAAACACTCTAAGTGTGTTGCTAGTCATTATTCTAGCAAAATGTCGACATTAACCACAAAATTAAAATCTTTACAGATGAAAATTACTCAATTAGAACAATTAATTTCAGTCTGTATAGGTTTAACCCAAGACACAAATATAAGCTATGATGAGTTATAAATAAAATATGAATTACTTAACAAACGTCTGGAAATCATTAATTCAGACTATAAGATTTATGAAAGTTATTTTTTTAGATTCCAACCCGTCAGAGGAAGAAATTAAAAGTGTCTTGGATACTTTTATTGAACAACAATTAAGGTGGACAGGAATACAGGCTACCTGCTGCAAAATTTTATCACAGAGACCTACTGTAACTAGTGGTCAGACACCTGTCACACCTGTTGCACATTGTGTAGGGTAACCACAATTGCCAACCCTAGCAATGCCCATACTTAAAGACAACAATTATGAAGAATTTATCAGTGGGTTACATTCTTTAGTAAATTCATGTACTGACATAGATGAGATAGCTAAGTTAAATTATCTCAAATATCTTGTGAAAGGAGAACCCTATGAACTGATTCAATCATTTCCGGTGGTCAAAGGCAATTATGCTCTAGCCTTACGTGTCTAAGCAGATAATTATCTTGATGCTGACAAAGCCAGGGTTAGACATGTAGTGTTAATATCAAGCTTGAAACCACCCAAACATTGTCTTTCAGACTTACAGTAATTTAGGATCATATTAGACAATAGTCTCAGAACTCTAGGAGTTAAATATGACCTAAATCAATGTGATTGGTTTATCAGTGGTATTGTACAGGATAAGCTGTCACCACAAACCATTGAACGTTTAAATATTATGTTCAATAAACGCTATTTCACTTGTGAAGAAATTAGCAATGGTTTACAATCAATAGTTTCATGCATGCAAGCAACGAGACAAGATGATAAATCCACCAATTCTGTTGTTAATGATAAACCTTCAACTCAGTATAAAAAGAGTATACCTACTCCCACTAAAACACAGAATGGGAAATCCCATGTAGGCACTTATCAAGCTGTGAACAAAACAGACAGTAAGCAGACTGTCACACATAAACGTACTCCAAAATGTGTACTTTGTGATGGAACACATTGGGCACAGTATTGCATTCAATACACAACAATGGAGGCACGGAAACAACGTGCTCAACAGCTGAAAAGGTGCACTGTTTAGGTGAACACAAGGGAGGTAAATGCTCACTGAAGAAGTGTTTTAAATGCAAGGGAATGCATCATACAGCATTATGCCCAAGCACTTATGCTGAACAACCGACTTCCACAGAGTCAGGAAGTCAACAAACAGCAGCATTAAATGTGAGAGATAAGTCTAAATCGACTGCTCTCCCAATAGCTCGAGTAGAGTTATCACATAAATTACACAAAACCAATGTGCTAACACTATTTGATCAAGGCTCACAAAGGTCTTTCATAAGACGAACAGTGTTACAAAACTGAATAAACAACCCCATGCCAAAATACAGTTAGATATAGATGGATTTTCCAAAGTTCTGGTAAGCAGAAATATGACCTAGCCAGATTCACTGTTGGTCTAGGAAACAGGAAAAAGACAGTAGAAGCTGTGGTAGTCGATGATTTGCCTAAGTCAGTGCAGATCCGGGGAATAAGAGATACAGTTGCAGCACTGAAGGCGGCCAAGGTCAAGTTAGCCTGTCCTGACATACAGACGGACACGATTAGTCCAATTGATTTAATCATTGGAAGTGAATACTATCACTGTTTTGTGGAAAATATAGTAAGTAAACATGATGTTCACTTGCTGAAAACAGCTGGAGGCCATATGATATGTGGTCCAATTTCCTCTCAAAGCGGGAAAGAAGCTAATTGTGTCCGTCTGTATGTCAGGACAGGCTAACTTGACCTTGGCCGCCTTCAGTGCTGCAACTGTATCTCTTAATCCCCGGATCTGCACTGACTTAGGCAAATCATCGACTACCACAGCTTCTACTGTCTTTTTTCCTGTTTCTTCTGTGTTACTGAACTGTTCTTCTGTGTTATGGTACTGTTTTTCTGTGTCACTCAATTGTTCTTCTTTGTTACCGAACTGTTCTCCTGAGTCACTGTACTGTTCTTCTGTGTTATTGTGCTGTTCTTCTGTGTCACTGTATTGTTCTTCTTTGTTATTGTACTGTTCTCCTGTGTCACTGTACTGTTCTTCTGTGTCACTGTACTGTTCTGTGTCACTGTACTGTTCTTATGTATTATTGTACTGTTCTTCTGTGTCACTGTATTGTTCTTCTTTGTAACTTTACTGTTCTTCTGTGTCACTGTACTGCTCTGTGTCACTGTACTGTTCTTCTGTATTACTGTACTGCACTGTTCTTCTGTGTTATTGAACTATTATTCTGTGTTATTGTACTGTTCTTCTGTGTTACTGTATTGTTCTTCTGTGTCACTGTACTGTTCTCCTGTGTCACTGTACTGTTCTGTGTCACTGAACTGTTCTTCTGTGTCACTGTACTGTTCTGTGTCACTGTATTGTTCTTCAGTGTTATTGTACTATTCTTCTGTGTCACTGTACTGTTCTTCAATGTTATTGTACTGTTCTTCTGTGTTACTGTATTGTTCTTCTGTGTTATTGTACTGTTCTTCTGTGTTACTGTACTGTTATTCTGTGTTACTGTACTGTTCTTCTGAGTTACTGTACTGTTCTTCTGTGTTACTGTACTGTTATTCTGTGTTACTGTACTGTTCTTCTGTGTCACTGTACTGTTCTGTGTTACTGTACTGTTCTTCTGTGTTACTGTACTGTTCTTCTGTGTTACTGTACTGTTCTTCTGTGTTACTGTATTTTACTTCTGTGTTATTGTACTGCACCGTTCTTCTGTGTTACTGTACTGTTCTTTCATGTTTCTGTACTGTTCTTCTGTGTTATCGTAATTGTTCTTCTGTGATATTGTACTGTTCTTCTGTTACTTTACGTTTCTGTGTTACTGTAATTTTTCTTCTGTGTTACTGTACTGTTCTTCTGTGTTATTTTACTGTTCTTCTGTGTTTGTACTGTTATTCTGTGTTACTGTACTGTTCTTCTGTGTTACTGTATTGTTCTTCTGTGTTACAGTACTGTTATTGGCTGTTCTTCTGTGTTACTGTACTGTTCTTCTGTGTTTCTGTACTGTTCTTCTGTGTTACTGTACTGTTCTTCTGTGTTACTGTACTGTGTTATTGTGCTGTTCATCTGTGTTACTGTACTGTTCTTCTGTGTTACTGTACTTTTCTTTTGTGTTATTGTGCTGTTCTTCTGTGTTACTGTACTGTTCTTCTGTATACTTCGTGACTGTTCTTCTGTGTTATTGTGACTGTTCTTCTGTGTTCACTGTACTGTTCTTCATGTGATGTACAATGTTCTGCAGGACATGTACTGTGCTGCAGGACTTACAGTGGCTGTGTCACGTGGCTGTTCTACGTGTATCAACGTGGCTGTTCTTACGTGCTATACGTGCTCGGACAACTGTGTCATCAGTCATGTGCTGCATGTCGGACAACTGTACTGTTCTCAGTGGTCTGACGCTCTGTGTACACGTAACTGTGTAATTATGGCTGGCAGGTTCACGTGTGCTGGAAACCTGTTCAATACTGTGGTACTGTGACTGTTCTGGCAGACATTACTGTGGTACTGGCTGTTCTTCAGTGTCACTGGACTGTCTGATCACTAGTGGCTGGTCAGGACAACTAGTGCTTCTGTGTCACTGTAGCTGTCTGTGTCATGGACACAGTGGCTGTGCAGGACAACTAGTGCTGTGTCATGACAACAGTATGCGTGCTGAGCATGATGGACAAGTGGCTGGCTGCTGACAACTGTGGCATGACAGCAGTGTGACAGTGTTTTCGGGACAAAGTGTGTCTGGTACAATGTGCACAACAGTGCTCATGAGTGGCTGGCAGGACAACAGTGGCTAGCAGGACAGCAGTGGCTGGCAGGACAACTGTGGGTGGCAGGACAACAGTGGCTGTGTAGGACAATCAGTGGCTGGCAGGTACAGTGGCTAGACACTGTCATACAATATGGCTGGCAGGACAAAGTGGCTGGAGACAAAGTAATGCATGACAGTGGTTGGCAGGACAACAGTGCTGGCTGGAACATGGCTCGACAACAGTGCTGGCATGACAACGTGGCTGGCATGACAACAGTGGCTGGTCTTGACAAAGTGTGGAACATGGTCAGCACGTTCTGCAGGACAGTGGTTCTGGCAGACAACAGTGGCTGGCATGGACAACGTGGCTGCGAACATGCTGGTCAATCAGTGGCTGGCAGGACAACAGTAGCTGGCAGGACAACGTAACTTGGCAGACAACATGCTGGACAACGTGCTGGTAACAACTGGTGTAGGCAACAATGCTGGAAACAACATGGCTAGGACAACAGTGGCTGTCAGGTAACTGTACTGGCAGCAATGGCTGGCAGGACAACAGTGGCTGGCAGGACAACAGTGCTGGCAGGACAACAGTGGCTGGCAGCACGTACTGCAGCAAGTGCTCAGTCACGTGGCTGGCATGGCTGGACAACAGTGGCGGGCGGGAAGGCAGACAGTGGCTGGCAGGCAGTGGTGGCAGACAACAGTGGCTGGCAGGACAACAGTGGCTGGCAGGACAGCAGTGGTGCAGGACAACAGTGGCTGGCAGGACAACAGTGGCTGGCAGGACAACAGTGGCTGGCAGGACAACAGTGGCTGGCAGACAACAGTGGCTGGCAGGACAACAGTGGCTGGCAGGACAACAGTGGCTGGCAGGACAACAGTGGCTGTCAGACAACAGGCTGCAGGACAACAGTGGCTGGCAGGACAACAGTGGCTGGCAGGACAACAGTGGCTGGCAGGACAACAGTGGCTGGCAGGACAACAGTGGCTGGCAGGACAACAGTGGCTGGCATGACAACAGTGGCTGGCATGACAACAGTGGCTGGCAGGACAACAGTGGCTGGCAGGACAACAGTGGCTGGCAGGACAACAGTGGCTGGCAGGACAACAGTGGCTGGCAGGACAACAGTGGGTGGCAGGACAACAGTGCTGGCAGGACAACAGTCTGGCAGAAACAGTGGCTGGCAGGACAACAGTGGCTGGCAGGACAACAGTGGTTGCAGGACAACAGTGGCTGGCATGAAACAGTGGCTGGACAACAGGGCTGGAGCAACAGTGGCTGGCAGGACAACAGTGGCTGGCAGGACAACAGTGGCTGGCAGGACAACAGTGGCTGTCAGGACAACAGTGGCTGGCAGGACAACAGTGGCTGGCAGGACAACAGTGGCTGGCAGGACAACAGTGGCTGGCAGGACAACAGTGGCTGGCAGGACAACAGTGGCTGGCAGGACAACAGTGGCTGGCAGGACAAAAGTGGCTGGCAGGACAACAGTGCTGGCAGGACAGTGGCTGCAGGACAACAGTGGCTGGCAGGACAACAGTGGTGGCGGACACAGTGTGGCAGGACAACAGTGGCTGGCGGACACAGTGCTGGCAGGACAACGTGTGGAGGACAACAGTGCGCAGAACAGTGGCTGCAGGACAACAGTGGCTGGGACAACGTGGCAGGCGGACAACAGTGGCTGGAGGACAACAGTAACACTCGGCAGAACAACAGTGGCTGGAAGTCAACAGTGGCTGGCGACAACAGTGGCTGGCAGACAACAGTGGCTGGCGCAACAGGGCAGACAACAGGGCTGTCAGGACCAGTGGTGGGACAACAGTGGCTGGCAGGACAACAGTGCTGGCGACAATGACAACAGTGGCTGGCAGGACAACAGTGGCTGGCAGGACAGCAGCTGGCAGGACAACAGTGGTGGCAGGAAAACAGTGGCTGGCAGGACAACAGTGGGTGGCAGGACAACAGTGGCTGGCAGGACAACAGTGGCTGGCAGGACAACAGTGG